>VDFB02255402.1:0-41591 GCA_007258455.2 Sequoia sempervirens | reverse complement strand
GATCCAGAGTAAAATTTTCCAAATGGTTGTGAATGTGCTCGATAGAGACATTATCTGAAGAAAACACTTGTAGTCAGAAAATTTGAAGGATAAAGTTCAAGAAATTTTCTCTATCGGGCCAATCTTGAAAGAAAATCTAAGGCATACAACTTCCTAACTGTCTAAGACACCTTCTTGTTGCAGGAATCAGGATGGGTGATCATCTTTGCAAAATGTGCAAAAAGTTTAGACTTGTTGGAGTACAAGGTTGACAGACTACCAGACATCACCATGGAGGAAGTTAGCATGATCACGTCTAGGTTCACTGAATGTAATGCTTTGGAAATGGATAAGGACGCAACTCCTAGTGCATGATTTCTTTGTAGTTAACTGATTGTTGTTTAGGAAACCCTAATTAGGGTTTTTTTATCTTAAATTTGGGCCGTTAATCTCATTTTGATCTTGGCCATTCATTGTAATCTTGAAACTCTATATAAACCCCCCCTCTCTCTCATTGGAATTATTTGAAATTAGAAAATTTATCAGGGATTAGAGATTAGAATCATTAGAGGAAATTAGAAGAGATTGTAGAGAATAAGAGAGAGATTTCTATGAAATTTTCGCTAAAAAACTATTTTGATAATAAATTTCATAATGCATGAGATGCTTTGAATCCTTTCATTGTCAAATGGTTGCATGGTTTCATATTTCTCTTCCTCGTAAAGTAGATTTGAATTAGAATTCTATTTAAAATGCATGTTAAGGGAATGATAGATTGATAGTAAAGATCAGTGAAACTAGGCCCATACTTTCTTTGAATGGATGCTTTTCATTCAATGTGTAAAGTTAGATGAAGCTTTTGATGTGGATGCTTCAATGTTTACTTCGAATAATGTTGTTTTGTTGATGGTATTGTTCTTAGTAAAGAAATATTAAGAACAAATCCTAGAAGATTGCACTTGCTTTGTGTAGTTGTCATTTAGTGTGGCGAAACAGAGTATTGTTTATTTAGTTTCACTCAATCCTTGTCGTCTATTGATTTCGTAGGAATAGCAAAGGACTTCTAAACCCTTACTCTTTTTTCACTTTTTTTTAATCTAAAATCAAAAAATTCCAAAATGATACTGCATTCATGTCTTTGCTTTTATGAGTAACTTACCAAATTAAATCCCTTTTGTGCTCCTAGAAAATCACAACGACCACAGAGCTTATCCACACCTACCTAAAACATTGGAATTGTCGTATGATCTTTCTTGCAATCTTGGCATACAAGGTAGTTTTTTAAGAGGGGATAGAGTGTCTTTGGACACTTTATTCTAGAGTGTTTGGTGTGTCATAAAACACGCATCAACAGGAAGTAAGATTTTCAGGACAATCACTAATGAAGTTTCACCTCAAAGTACTATGTGAAAATGACTTAGAGGAAGTCACTCTGTCACAAGGAAACCTTTGGTATTTAAGATCACAAGCAAAAACATTGAAAATGACGGTCTCTTGGGAAAAAGACTATAATAATGTTTGAGAGATAGCTAGTGAGATGAAATGCAAGTAATGGAAGGAATATAGGCATGCATTAGTTGCAAGTTGAAGACTACCCTATGCAAACTTAGAAGACGTGGCCATCTTCAAGTAATTTTATATCACCTATCACATTCTCATCATGTATAAGATATCCACCAGATGATTACCACTTAGAGTGGCATGTTCGTGCTCAGTTATCATGTACTTATGGGAAGTTCTTGCCTACTTAAGAGCCCCATGTGGGTGTAGATGGAGTGAGGTGGAGTTAGAGCCTAAAATCATGCAAAAGGGTGAAGTGTGGGTCCCATATTAAGGATTTTTTTCCTTACATGCCCAGTTGTTTGAAAACATCATTCAAAGTTCCTTAAGAACAATTTGAGGCCTAAAAAGGAGGAGTTTTGGAAGTTCAAATTGAGTGGACCCCACATGGGTACAATATCAGTCGAGACAACTTTTCAACATGTAATCAATCAGTTAGGAGTAGTTCAAAGGCATTTTTTGTAGGGTTTTCTATTTTGCATGACCTAAAGGAGAGTCATCATGCTAATTTGTGGAGTTTTTTCAAGAAAAGAAGAGTTGGAGTTCACCATCAATTTTCTCTTTTAGTTAAGAGATAGGCTTCTCTTCTATATCTTCTATTTTCTTCCTTTTTGAAAGAGAGTTCTTTCCTTCTACTTGCATACATAGCAAGTACAGAGCATTGTAACTCAGAAATTTTCAAAGTATTTTTCAATTTTAGAAGCATTTTCAGTTGTAACTGTGAGATTTATTTCAAGTTTAATAAAAAGACAACAATTCTTTCTCAAAAAAACCTTATGTTTTGAGCACAAAAAATGAATGATTTGATTATTTTATTGTGTTTTCCTTTTAAAACCTTTAAATATTTCTCATTTATGCACTGTGGAAGCAAAATAATTCATGTTAATGTAGGTTATGAGTTGTGTTAGAATGTTCAAGTAGCTGAGGTTGTGAAACTTTTTTTCCTTCTCTCATAGACCAAATACAAACCTTCTTGTAAAACACTTATGTACTTCATGATTAGCTTTGAGTTATGAAAAAAGAAAGCTTTTGTTTGAATTTGATTGTGAGTTTAGAGAAGCTAGAAGAGTTTAAAAATTGGTGCATCACCTCCTAGTAGCAGTAAATTTCATTTCCAAATCAATCTCTATCCATTTTCCAATCAAACCAGCAAGTTTTAGAAGGTTTTTCAAAGGGAACCAGCCCATAATCTTGAGGTTCATCCTCATCTTAAGCAACCCATAGGCCTGAGGATGTCCCCATGTTGCACAAGATTGTTGAGCCTTAAAGCTTGGCATTCAGGGTGCAATCCTTCGTGACAACACAACTCTTATGCAATTACTTCACATTGCATAACTAATTACTAGGAGCAGCTTCCAATTGCATTTTCTTTTCATTGCATTCCATGAGACCACATTGGTTTGAGGCACCTTGAGGCATTTTTTCAAATCATCTATATAAGTTTACATTAATTCATAGATTATGTCATTTTTTTCATTTTTTATCTTCAAACTCCTAAAAATAAAAAAAATTATATGCAACTTCCATCTAATTCGATGTTGAATTCTATGTATAACAATGAAGATTAATAAAATCATCAAATGAATTTGGTCTATATTGTCAAAACAAAGCAAAAAAACTCAATATAAACATCTAGCTAAACTGAAAAAGAGTGAATTCCACTAGCCATGATGGAAATAGACTACTGTAAGCAATGCAAATGGAATTCATAAGCAAGTTTTTGTTAAATTGATATCCTCTAGATAATTTTACATGAATTCATCTAAATTATGTCATGTTTTTTATTTTCTTTCTTCAAACTCCTAAAAATTGAACTTTTTTATGCAACTTCCATCTAATTCAATGTTGAATTCTATGTAAAACTATTATGATTAATAAAATCATGAAAGGAATGGTTTATATTGTCAAAACTAAACAAAAATACTCAATATAAACATTTCAATTGTACCAAAATGAATATATTACTTGAGATAATGAAAAATGATGTAGAAACTTCAAACTATCTCCTTCTACATTGTGTAGCATTAAAAATGTAGCTTTTGATTAGAACTTAGTAAACCTATGATGGTTTTTCATGTAACCAAAGTCACATTTTGGTTGATTAGAGGAGCCATACTATTTTAATAATTCCCTCTAGAGGTGTAATCTAAAAATTAGCTATTTTCTTTCTTATTTGTGTGGAATCTTTCTCTTTAGGCCAATCATGTTATTTTAATTTAAAAATAAACTTAAATTTTAAAACATGACCTTCCTTTAAATTATGACCTTTTAGAAGAGATCCAACAAGATGCATGTATCAAATCTTTCCAATGTAAAAGGAATACAAGATTATAGGTTACCAGGGAGGTAACTCCTAATACCACACTATTAATTTTTGAAAAGTTGTAGGTAGAAATGGAGACTCCACATGTAAAAAATATATTACGAAGTTAGGAGATAGACAATTTGACTCAAACCCATAACTAGGACCAAGAAACCAACAATGATTGTGTTTATAAGCAAGAAAATCAACAAGAATTAAAGAGAAAATAGAAAAGTGAAGAGATATATAGTAAATTCCTATCCCAACCTATAATTGAGAATCATAAATTCCTTCCAACATCACTTGGAATAAAATAACAAGAGTAGATCCCTCAATTAGGGAAATGAAGAATATTCAACCACCCAAGTATGATGGTAGAGATCATAGTAATGTGAAAGAAGCTTAGTTAATTAGTATGAATAAGTATTTAAATTTATCTAATCTCAACTCCAACACCAAAGTTAGGATAATCATCTACCCAATTTAAGGGGAAGCAAATTAATAGTGAAACTAACTAAAGATAATCAAGATTTATGACCTTTCTTGGTTGACTCGGAAAAATTTTGAGAAGAGGTTTTAAGAGTATTTGTCAACTCCACACCTATATCAAACGATAATAAATTTTTACACTCTCCATTAGGGTGTCTCTATATTGGTTGAGAATAAGGAAAATTTATGGTTTTATGGTATTTTCATTGCAAGAAAACTTATGAAGACAAGGTTAATTAGTGTATTCATAAAATTAATATGAGCATCATTTTTTTTTTAATATTCAAGTTTGTATCTAAATTTTGCACCCACATACAAACCTATAGAAACATGGGACATTGCTTGCAAAATGACTTCCAAGATTTTAGAAGTTAGCTCTTTGTAGGATATTCAATGAATTTACCTTGAAAATTTGTAAAAAAAGAGAGAAGAAAATTGAAAGTAAGTCCTATCTAATAGGTGAAATGCTAATTAAAACTCTCTTATTTGCATATGACTAATTTTCATAGCATTCATGACCTTACAATAGAGTAAATAAAGGTGAAATATGCATAGTAGTTAATTTACAAGAGATTTTATAATTTAAGAGAAACAAATAAAGGTTACATATGAAAAATATGAAAGTGAGATAAATCTACTAGTAAAACTAAGCAGAGCATGATAGAACAAAAAAAATGAATAATGTGATTTAGGAAAGATACAGTCACAAAATTGTAATTCATGAGCTCAACAGTTACAATTTTTTTGCCTTAAATTCCTAAATACACAAAAGTGGTTGAAATTTACCAATACAAATAATCTCCCCTTTTAAATGAATAATTACAAAATTTATAGAAGAAGAGAAAAATCCTAGAAAAAGAATTATTTTTTCTATGCCCAATTTCATCTATAGTCAACTAAAGGTTTTTTTGCATTTTTGTTTATTTCCACATGTAAAGTACCTCCTTTTGTTGCATTATAGCCACATATCCCTATTTAACTTTCACTTATGATTTGTTCCTTTTATAAAATATTATAATGAAAATATTTTAGAATGATTTTTAAAAAATCATTTAAATATTTATAGTTGGAAAATAGATTGACTTAATCTTGTAGACCCCACCATCTACCATGTCACTTAAAATGAACCAATGGTGCACATCTAAAGACAAATAAAACTTAAAATCATCAAATCAATGCACCATTAATTAAGAGAAGGTTGAGCTAGATTTTATTTATATAGTTTACATATTGGTTGACTCATATGAACATAATAAACCACTATGAATATAGGTGTCTCAAGCTTCCTACTAATTTGACCATACATAGTGCATCAAGATATGACCTAGTGTAAAATGTTTCACTAAGTTGCGAACACATAGGTGTTGAATACATGAACATTCTAACTAAAAACATTGGGCTTATCATCAAAGGAACTTGTTGGGTCCCAAAATCGTTGCTCCACTTCCTAGAACCAAATCTCACTCACAAGGTTAGAGTTGTCATCATGCAAGTGAAATTAGATCATCAACATATTACAGAGGGTTGAAGGTCAACTCTATGAGAGTGGGTTATATCTGCTACACTTCAACCTCAACTTAGACTTGGGAGGGTATTTCTAGGAGTATACCTAAACAGGTATTGAAATCACATCAAATGAAAAATAAAATAATAATGACATCTAAAACTAGCTTGATATCTTGGCCCCAAATACTATCACTAAACCAAGAACCATTGGCCACCTTAAAAACCCTATAGAGTTGATAATTTCATGCAATTATAACCCACGCAAAATGAGTTCATTTGAGGATCACTCAAGATAGATCCTTGGTTATATCACAAGGTTATGAGTGCACATAAGGACTTATTGCTACCCTTGTACTACTGATTAATGTTTTTTTTTTGTTTTGAATGATTTGAGATTGGTTAGTTGACCTAGAGATTGGTGCCTATCCATTGGAAACAAAGTCATGAGTAATAGGAAAGGAGACATATAAGAGTCAGTCTCGACACATATGGCATCAAATTATGAGCATTACATATAGAACATATTTAGTAATCCAAATTAAACTACATAAATCAATTTGTAACAAACAAATGATTATTACAATTCTTGTAATATAGTAGAATGTTGTCACATTATCAAGTGTTCATTACATTCATGTCAATGAGTGTGACAATAGAAAACCTTTACAATGGTGAATATTTCTCTCGAGAAATACAAACAATATATGGAGACATCCTATTCACAATACAAATATAAACTTTATCCCTCACATGCCTCACGGATTCACTTATTTTTTGCAATTGGACATGGCATGGTTGAAACCCTAGATAAATCCTTGCATCAACATAGCCTCCAATCACCACCAAAAGAATCAACCTCCCTAAAAAGTGAACCAAAATTGTGTTACAATAGTAGCAAGGTGTCAAATCCTAATTGTTGCACTATAGCAATGTTGAAACCCACATATAGGTTGATTCCTACCAAAAAATGGGTGTTAAGGAGGAGGTTCATCATTAAACTCTAGTGGTTGGGTGAAATGGGGCCATCAATATGAGTTGGTGGAGCAGGTAGAGGATGATTCATTTTTTTTCTACTTGGATTCGTAATAGAAACCTTTGCACCACCTAGGAAAACTACCAAAATAAAGAATTTAAAACCATCAATGGTTTTAACAAGATAACAAACTCGTCGGAGGTTCCATTGGTTCCAAGAACCGCCAAAAACCTCACATTCCTTTTTGTTTTCATTATTCTTTCCCTTTCTTCATCTTTCACTTTCCTTTTTCCTGTAAATTCACTTTTTTTGGGGGTTAGAGGTTCCCCAAGAATCAAGAATTGCTACAAGTTCACACAATTCTTGAAACCTTGAGAAGCTCCAATAATACAATAATTTTTCTTTCTTCATTTAGGCTTCATAATTTTGTTAACTTTTTGAGGGTTATAACCCCATAAGAAACCATCAAGACTTAGCTAATTTTTGGATTTCTTGAGTTTGAGTAACTGACTAAAAACATGGGAGGGGAATAAAACCAAAAGAACATTTTGACATGATGACCCTTATGGAAACTTTTCACATTGCTTATTGATGAGGGATCATACTTCATAGGCACACAAAAGGAAGGGACTCAAGAAAAAAGGAAAACAAAAGAGTCCCAACAAGGTTCTAGTTGGGAAAGTGTGTCTCTTGCAGGCACAGCGAGAATCCAAAATCACTAGGTAGACCAAAAATAGAAAGAAAAGGGACCGAAACTGACTCATTAAGGGAAAAATTATGTACGTGAAAAAACTCACAACCAATTAAAAATGACAACACAAGAAAAAGTAAATAATGGCTATGAAACATAGTTACTAGGAGACTGGTACTAGTACCAGTACGACTTTTTTTTGAAAATAGGAGACAGGGGTACTTGGAGATGCCATCTTTTTTTAATATAAATATAAAATAATAAATTAAAAATTTATAGAAAATATCATGACATTATAATCTTTTCACGCTATAATTTTTAATGATTTTAAATTTCATGGGAGACACCAAAATTTATGTCGGGAGACGTTGGGAGACTTGGGAGATGGCACGTCAAGTTTCCATGTTGTTGGAGGTGTTTCCGGGGATGTCTCTGGTACCAGAGATGTGTATCAATCTCCAAGACGCGTCTCCCAACAACTATGCTATGAAATAAATTTTTAACACAATGCAAGCTAGTGCTACAGAGGATGGATAAAGTTATTTGCCTCTTTCAAATACCATCCTATTAAAGGAATTGATTTCCTTCAACCCATAATTATTTCCTCCACACGGATATAGCAATTGTATCCTTCTCCTTTCAAGCACAACCTTACAATTACCTTTAAAAAATTGAAGACATCCCACCATTAACCTTGCCATTGCATGACAACCACAGAACATAAGCCACCACACTATCTTCCATTACACCCTTTATCTTTATAGCAACTAAATTGAAAACTTAGATCAACACCAAAAGAAACTTTGGCATTTTCATACCTATTAAACTCTTTGGGTGAATTGAGACAAAAAGAGAATTCCTCCAATTCAAATTGAAAATAAAAATATTCCACCTCATTGAATTGATGTGCCCAACGAAACACATCCTCTAATAGTTCAAATTGAAAAAATTGAAGCTATAGCATATAAGAGACTTGAGTAGCCAACTAATCATCAACTTCTAAATTTTATTGCTGCTCAACATCATTGTAAGATGTATGCTTGGGCCAAATTAAATACCCTAACTTAGGCACACTATTATCCACAACACAAGAAACTACATCTTTATCACAATAAAAAGCTTCATATTTAATTACACTCACCTCTAGGACAATGGGAAACCAACATATCTTGGAGTCACTTATGCTGATGCAATATTTATCAACTCAACATTTTGGATCAAGAGATACTTTGAGTGAAGAGATACACTCTTTCAAATTATATTTCTATTTCAATAGTGTCTTGGAAATCTATTATGACATGTGTTGCAAAAATTAGACATGTGGCACATATCTTCTTCCACATTCAACTCTACAATATCACTTTCATATGACCCTTTTGAAGTGAATTGTGTATGAGGAAGACAACATGTTCTACACCAAACAAAGAGGCTCTCATACACATCCATATGATCACCCACTAATATTCTTCAAGTTTAAACTCTTCACAATGAATATCATCAACTATACAAACACTTGGTTTTTCATTCATCTTATCATGTATAGTTCCTATGCTATCCTCATGTAAACACTAATTAGTAACTTCAAAATTAGAAAAAGGGATGAAAGAAGGTAAAAGATTAAACAGTAAGACATATTCTTGTTCACCATTTACATCACTAACATGTGCATGTGTTGCATAATCAGCTACTTGAGATAGTTCCTTCGATAAATCATTTACATGCACATCTTCCTCATTGTTCATAATGTTGCAACAAGCAGCAGGGTCATTTCTCTCATTCTCAAGTTTAAGGCCATCATTAACTTCATTATAATCACCCACATATGACTTATCCAACTAAAGGTAGGTGCAAACACTATCATTATCTCATGTACTATTGTCATATATTGCACATACACCTTCTACCTACTTGCAAACACAAAAATCACTTGATATTGTCATTCCACTTGATACAACCTCCATATAATTATTGTCTTTAACAACTTACATATCACCAATAACTTTTGTTCTCTAGGATAAATATTTTGCAATCATATATTTTCCCAAATAATCAATTAAATAAAGGCACCTTATGTATGATGCATGTTAACCAACTATTTTTTTTCTCATATTGAGCTAAAACCTAGAGGAACATCATAAGCTCCAAGAAACATATCAATACAAGAAGGTGTGTTAGGTCAAAATTTATTTAGGATTTGGGAAAGGGAGACAAAAAAATTGTGAATGAAACCATGTTAGACTCTACCTCTAATCCATCTAATGTTTTCTAATTATTTGAAAAGTATAGAAGGGTTCAGACACAGTGAATTCTTCTTCAAATGGAACAAGAAGTTGATTTCATGAAGCAAAAGAGTGTTCGGGGAAACCTACATACCAATTATTTGCTTTCCCATCCAATTACTTGACAAAAAATTCTCATCCAAATGTCTTCATCATAAAACTAATACTTTTCCATGAAATTTGAAAATACTCCAATGTGTGCATCCCCCTCCCAATGAATGTACTCATTGAACCATGGCATCAATCTATAGATTAAAGATATCATTGTTTACCTTTCATAATTGATCAAATAAATGTAAGCTACATATAAATAGGATCAAGTAGGACAATAGGGGATAGAGAAACATGTTTCTCTATAATAGTATTGAGTTTATTTGGTTATATGGCTTTGATTATTTCTTCACATTTTTTTTGAGTTCCTTAAGCTCTTTTATCCTTAACTTGTTTTCAAGTATGAATTCATGTAGGTTTGAATGTACACTTTTATTTTGTGTTGGGATATATGAATAGCATGGGGGCTCATTATTATATGATGCAGGAGCATAATTTATAACTAGAGATAGATAATAATAATGTCATAAGGTATAGGTTGATAGGGATGTTCAAAGTTTTTTCCCCTCCATTTGTATGTAGTTAAAATTTCAAATTTGTGTAAATGTCATGGAGGTAAATAAGGCCTTGTAAATGAGTTGTAAAGGTTAAGTTTGGATTGGTATGAGTGGTTATAGACTAAATAAGTCCATGAAGCCTTGTCATCATGTAAATTAGGTGGAAAGGGAGTCAGATAGGTGTGCTACAATGATAGTTAGCTAATTTTTCCTTCCTAGCATCTTGTTGAGCTTTTTAGGGTTAGTTGAGTGACTTTAGGAGAGGATTTTGATGAGCTAAACATAGGAAAACAACCTTTACTTCATAAATCTATGAGAATTATGCATGTATAGATGATGTATGACAAAAATAATGCAAGTGTGTGAAGTATGAAGTGATTTTATTGAGTGTTGTTCATGTTTCCACAAAACTGTCATGTTGTCAATGATAGGACAGGAAGCTTGATTTTGGCAGCGGAAATCTAGAGAAATACCTTAACCTTTATGAATGTTTAGACACTTCAAAAAGGTTAAAAAAAGTCTTAAAATATTTATTTGAGGTCTTGATAGTAATAGCCACTACCCACTTTGTGAAATACTTTGTGGCAGTGATAATGAACTTGTGTCCATTAGATGAGGTGGGAGCCAGTGTTACAAGACTCGCCTAGACTCGCCGAGTCTGGGCGAGTCCCAAGGCGAGTGAGGCTGGGCGAGTCTTTGGGACTCGGCTGCCGAGTACTCGCCAGACTCGCCGAGACTCGCGAGACTCGGGAGACTCGCCAGACTCGGCGAGTCCCGAGCCAAAGACTCGGCCGTCAGTTTTGTGGGCATGTGTGTCAAAAAAAACACATTTTAAAGTTTCAGAACTGCTTAATTAAATGGCTAAATCTCGACCTTGATGTTTTTTAAATATGTAATTAGTGTCTTTAATTTACAATTTTTTTAATTAAATGGTGCGCGCCATGAAGGTTTGTGTGGTTTCGAAGGTCTTCATTTGGGCTTGGTGGCGGGGGCTCCGCCCCTCGACCCCGCCCTGTATCGCGACAGGGAGCGCGCCCAGGGCGCTGCCCCGGGACCCCGCGAGGGGCGCTGCCCCCAGACCCCCGCAAGGGCACTGCCCCTTGACCCCGCTAGGGGCGCTGCCCCCAGACCCCCGCGAGGGCACTACCCCTTGATCCTATTGGGGTGTTTCCCCCAAAACCTCATCAAACTATAGGTCTAAGCATGTTATAGGCCAATGATGAATCATGATCATTAAACCTACAAAATACATATCCCCTGTTGTAAATCTTTGCATCTTTTGCAGTCAAAGCCATAATCAAGGATTATCTTGTTCCATACATTAGACAACAAAGCATGCAGTCTTGAAGGCTACAATAAAAATTTAATAATAAATTCCTCACTTGAATATACACACCAATCATTGAGATGCAAGAAAATATCATGGCTGCATCATCATCTATGACCTATCTTAGACACTAGCGCATGACTTGTCGTGATGTTGGGATGAGTAATGCAAGCTCTTTTGAGCCATAGACTTATATTTTTAATTTTGATATTTGTTTTGATGCCATGGATTTCATATTCCATGAGTTTTGTATACATTTGACAATATTTATATATTTGAATGTGTTATTTCCTTCAGCTAAAATTTGCGTTTATACTTATGTGATCGATGTATGTTTGTGTATGAGATCATAGTAATTTCTATTTGATGATGTTATTGTGTCTTTAAGGTTTATTTATTAAAGGGTGCGTGAAACAAGTGTTAAATCCTTAAAAATCTCTGAATTTCTTGGGTTTTTCTATTTGCCGAGTCTTTGCCGAGTCTTTGCCGAGTCTGGGCGCCGAGTCCGAGTCCGAGTCAAAAATTGGCTTGCCGAGTCCGAGGCGAGTCCGAGTCTTGTAACTATGCTTGATACCCAGTTTTGTGATTTGACAACCTAATTATGTGTTTTTTTGTCTCAAACTAGGGCAAGGGCTCACTTTATATTTCCACTAGCCAAATTTCTCCAAAATCTGGATTATTAATGCTTATATGTGTATAGTAAAGTGTAACAAGTTTCATACCTATTACACGTGCAAGTATCGTATTCATCAAACCCTTGGTTTGCAAGATTCTACATGGCAGTATGACTATATTTTTTAAAATTTCTTATGTTTTGTGAGTGATAAATGAAATATGATTGTTTAAACATGTTATAAATGTCCATTTACACATTCCATATAAATATTAGGGCCTGATAATCAATTTGGTCTTTGTTGTTACAAAACAGTCCCCTAAATAGGCCTAATTTGACTATAAATAGTCTAGTTTTTCCCTATCTCATTTTCACATATGTTTATTAAAGGAAAAAAGGGTATTCAAATCAGGTCTCATATATCCATTATCAATTTTATGAATGGATTTATGATAGAAAATGTCTCTGAGAAAGGTTACAAGCTCCTAGACTACTTACAAAGCAAGTACATGTTATACCAATCACAAAGCTCTACTCATGCATGGATAAGGTTGGTATAGTGAATTTAATTTTTTTTTAGTTTTTTCAAACCATGGTGAATTTCTATAAGTCTTCCAATCAAGATTTGGTCTTGTTCTAGGCCTAGAGTGAAGCTAGTGTGAGCTAGTGGGAGATTGGATTGCTTAGTTCATTGCATGAACATGTCAAGTTGAGGTCATATGATCTAGTTCATGAGTCTATAAAATTTATGTCATAGAAAAGGGACATGAAGGTTAAAATTCATATGCATAATGAAGTAATTATAGTTTGTAAGCAAGTGTTCAAGGTAAAGAGCCAAGTTGATGTGAGTATGGCTGAGCTAGGAAAGCATTAGTTTGGTATCAGAGCTTAGGAGAATCACTTGGAAAGACAAACTTTTAGGAGTGCATGTAGAATCAAGGAGAAGATAGTAAGCCAAGAAGAGAGAGGTGGAATCTTAGAGAGTTTTTAGAGAAAAAAGTTGTGACAAACAAAGCCCTGAAGGCCATTGAAGGCTTGAGAGGAGAAGACAAATCTCAGAGAGAGATATATGGTGAAGACAACCATGCAAAAGGTACAAGGTGAGAGTTTATGTATCTTATTGAATTCATTAATGAAAAGGTGATTGCAGGTAGAAGCTCATTGAGGCATTGAGCAAGGAGATCAAAAGACTAGGGTGTAATAGACCTAGGTGAAGACAAAGAATTTTCAATAGACCAAGAAAGGAGAGAAGCTTGGGTGAGATAATTGTAGAGGTACCAAAAGACTAAGGAGGAATATTAGGTGAGGTGTCTAGTTGGAAGTGACAAAGTACCTTTTGAAGAAGAAAAAGCACATCAAAGTCTATGGACAGAGATTTGAGAGAGAGGTAAGAGCTTATTGGAGCTCAGAGGAGGTATAAAAGTCAGAGGAAAAACTGAATAGAGAGATGAAGGGATTGATAGGAGGAATTTTTCATAAGAAGATAATTGGAGATGTCCAAGAGAGCAAGTTGGACATAGAAAAAGAAACAAATGAGATAAGAGAGAGGTTGGACTACCTAATGGAGTTGTTGAAGACTCAAAAAGGTGGATGGAAGATAAGGAAAAAGGTTAAGTAACCTTTGGCTTGGTTACTTTTGAGAAATATGAGACATATAATGAATCCCATAGAAAAGAAGAGGTTAATATTCCATGGAGGATTGAGTGCAGGAAAGATTGAAGGCATGGTGAAGCATGAGGATCAGTTCTTGTATGAAGAAGTTATCATTTGTGAACCTAAAGAAGGACCTATACTTGGTGAAGAAGATCAGATGGATGAAAACCTTTTTGAAGACATGAACCTATTGGTTAAGTGGGAGAAGGAGATGATAATATTTGATGCATCAAGGAAGACATGGCAGCTACAAAATTTTCAAATTGACTTTACTTTTCAGGGTTTGTTTGTAGGTGATGTCATGATGATAAAGAAGGAAAAGACAAACTTGTCTTTTGGAACCAAATGCAAAGAAAATAAAAGCCAAGGATGTTCACTTAAAGAGGTTGAGAACATGCATTCCAATGAAGTTTTTCAAAATGGAGAAAGAATCCATGATGACTTGCAAAACCTTCTGGAGAAGAACAATGAAAACAAGCATGAGCTGATAGAATCTCATGGAATGGAGAGGATGGATGAAGAAAGAAAGTTTGTATGCACCCTTTCAGTTGAAGATACAAGGTCTTATAAGGAAAATGTAAGGCCTGATCTATAGTTGAGAATAATATGTATGAATGAGATAGTCTTTTTAATCCATGAAGAAGAGTGTAGAGGTAGAAATTAAGTGATTGTAGGTCTTATAGAGGAAAAAAATAGAGTTATGAGATGCACATGTGTGATCCATATTGTTCCATCTCTATCTCTATCTCTATCTTCCTCTCTATGTCTCTACCCTATCTCTATATCCTTACCTCTCCTTACATATATTTTTCTTCCCCCTCTATCTTTCCCACTATATTTCTCTCTATTTCTCCCTCTTTCTATCTTTATCTCTTCATCTCTCCCTATCACTCCATCTTTCTATATATCTCTACTTTTCCTCAATCCTCTCTTTATTTTCTCCCTCTCTCTTCATCCTCTCTATCTATTTTTATATATATCTCTCTCTCTATCTCTATCTTTATATCTCTCTCACTCACACACTCACACACTCCCTATTTATCCTTCCCTATCTCTATCTCTATATATCTCTCTTAATCTAATAAACACACACTCCTTATTTATCCCTCCCTATTTCCATCCCATCTCTCTATATGTCCTCCCTCTATCCCCCCTCTATTACTTGTATCTATCTCTCTTTCTTTCCCTCTCTCCCTTTCTCTTCCAATATATCCTTATCTCTCTCTTTCTCTTCTCATATATATGTTAGAGTACAGGACCACTAAGAAGGGGGGTGAATCAGTGGTCAAATGAAAAATCAATTTCAAAACTTAACTCACTTGATTATTCAAAGAGACCCATTGAAAATACTTCAAACACTCTAGATATTGTATTCAAATCAAATATGATCAATCAAGCACAATATGGTACACCACCAAGAGAAAACATAACACAGGTTTTATGAGTGGAAAACCCTAAAAGGGTGAAAAACCACTCTGAAAATTTGTTTCATTAAGCCTCACTGGCTAAAACCTTGTTGATTACAAATTGCATGCCTCACTTCCAATACAACAAGCCTCATTGGCTACTAAACCTGCCTCACTGGAAATGCAACAAGCCTCACTGGTTGCTCAACCTGCCTCACTGGCTCCTCAATCTACCTCACCGGCTTCTCAATCTGCCTCACTAGAAATCCAATATGCCTCACTAGAAAACTTACCACACTTTAGAAGAAATAAGAAAAACTCAAAGGGTTACTCTATTTCCATACAAATCACTACTCTAACTTTGCACCATCAAAAACTCCATCTCCCTCATTCACTTATACCACAAAACTGATTCATCCACTATTATTCAAGTTAATCTCTCTATCAAACCACTGTTGTGATTTACCCAAGGTACTAGCAGTCATCAATATTCATATTCAATTCATCTTACACCACACAAAGAGTGCATACTTTAGTCATAAACTATTACTAAATTCTCCTTGTTAGTGTTTAGTCTTGACAAGAATCATGGTATCATCACCTTCAAAAAACTTTCATTGAGACCATATCTTCAAGCAACATATAATATTGTCACTCAAGCAACATATGATACTGTCATTTAAATCTTTCCTCTCTTTGTATATTTTCACAAATGGTATAAATGACTTCAATACAAACCTACAGATCTCAAACAATGATCATTCAATTTTCAATGCATAACACACACAATGAACATAATAACGCAGTGGATTTTTTTATTCATAACTTCCTCATTGTTTATTGCCTCAACAAAACCATGTTGTCACAGTCTTTCAAACCTTCTCACAAGGATTGAGCTTCCACAAAAACAAAACTCAATGCACACTCTTTTTAATCCATTGTTCTTCAAACAGTTACCAAACTATGCATAACTAGAAAACCAAAGACCATGACATCCACAAACCTGTCAAATTAGAAAGTTTAGGAAATGACCATTATGAATTTAAAATCCTGGCCTTTGATCTTCTGATCCTACCACTTCACTAATTGAATAATAGCCACTGATCTTGGAATAAGCGATATAATACAAGTCCTTAACCTTTCTAGCAGGTTAACATGTGATGAGGGGCCAATTCCATACATGATTTAACCCCTTGAGTTGTCACTTATAACTTTCAATCTCCTAAACCCGGTCAACCATCTAATATAGCATAAAGGAAACATTTTGTTGAAGTCCTTCAAAAGGCATAAACCCTAGGTCTTTAGGGTTCTTAATTCTAAAGTTTAAACCTTAAACTCCATAAAAACACCAAGTGAGACCTATATGCATACAATTTCCCATATCACTGACTTTCTCAATCAAGCATTTATGTAGAATGCTTCCACTGAACACCATCTCACTAAGTCTCTAAATGGTCAAAAGTCACTTTTTAATAAAGCATCTCATCACTTTTTCACCAATGACTTGCATTAATGAAAAATCAACACCATGAACTAAATAATGAGAGATCAAAGAGAAATAAGCATCAACACCATGCATCAATAATGAAACAACTCTATTATACTTTACCACCAACATTATTTTGACATCAATGCCATTGAATGATCAACACCAAGACCTTTGTATATTGCATCAATGACAAACTTCAACTTGCAAATCTCTGAATGAATGTTCAACAAGGACTTTGTACACCATATTTTTCACATTACCCTTTTCACTGTTGCATAACAAGTATCTTCACTATTGCATCAACATCATCTTGTGAACCACGAAATGATCTAACACATGAAACCATGAATTATGAACCTACACCATGAAGTGAACCTCTTTGGATGCATCAACAAGATAGATGAATGAACAAGTATCACAACCATGGCGGACATCAATGTCAAATCCATCAACAAACTCAAAACCTTTGACATCAATGAAAAATTTCATCCAACAAACTCCCCCTTTGTCATTGATGGAAAATCAACACCAACACTCCAGTCTCAACAAATCTCTCTCCCTTTGACATCAAATGACAAAGGATCACTAACTCCCCCTACAAAATAGATATACCATTGTGTTGGAGATGTGAGATTGTTGAATGCCATTGATTTTCACTTTCACAACCCAAACTTGATCATTTGCAGACCACACCACTATTAAATACTATTGAATTGCATATCAATATTGTATATCAAGTCCACTGACCATAGAAAAAGTTATGTAGTACTAGGAGAAAACCTCTGCAACAGATGTTTCACAATGTAGAAATCAATGTGGAAGAACAAACAATCCAAATAAATTCCATTAACCATTTTAAACAATTGTCATGAACCACAAAAAAGAATGATTCAATGTGATCCAATGTAAAGTATAACTCTTGTCAAGAAAAGGAAAATATAGTACTGGAAAATATAAATTTATGCAGATTACTATCAATGTTTTCAAGACTGTCAAGACATTAGTACCCCTACAACAAAATTCATCCAAGGCAACTGAACACATATCATTGTTAGTACACTAGCATGGAGACTGAATGCATAATATTTTCATAAAGGGATAGAGAAAACAAACATGGAAATCACTTTCCAAGATACATAACATTTTCATGCACAACCTTTGAATTTTTTTACTATGAATATTATGATCATTCCTTTTCAATTGTCATAGAACTATCTTTAGAATGACCAATTGTTGTTACTTCAGTCCACTGTCCTCTCCTTTTCCCATGGATTTTTTATTTGAATGGTCTTCTATACATAGATTTTCCATTTTCTTCCTAAGTGTAGCCTACACTTGGCGATAATTTAGTGGCATTCCTCCAAACTATGTCAAATGTCTTGTCCTTGTCCAAATGTGAGCTTTTTCATGCTATGTGGCCTCTATCTATCTTCTCATGAACTAACTTATACATGGACTTTCCTTTTCATATTTTCATAAGACTGAGCTTTTAAATGACTACCCTGTGCAACAATGAGTGACAATGAGAAATATTACCATACATAGTTACTATCATAAGTAGTTCTTATTATCATTCTACTTTACCATTGTGAACTGTGCATGAAAATTACTACTACCTTTTTGAATATTGTTATCCTTTGTTCATTCAAATTTCCCTTCTTACTCAAAATGTTGTTTTCAAGAAAATTACACTACTATATCTCCTTTAGACCTATGAAAAACCTATTCATTTACTAAACACCTAAAGAATCATGTAGGTGTCTATTTCTAAACTTCCTTGAGGACTATCACATAAGGCTTGCAAGGCATACTGTACACTATGATCTCTCTTTTGGTGTTGATGTTAACTCAACAAATCTTTACACCCATACTTATTGACTAACATTGTTAACCATTGTCAATTTGATATGATGCAAGTCACTAACAATATGGTCAAAACAATCATAACACTAGTACTGTATTGGCACTATTGTCACTACTTTATCATGCATCAAATGTGAGTCACATCTAGAACTATACTTGACACCTTGTATTCCATATCAATCACTTTGTATAAACCACAATACTAATGTGGCATGAATAGATAGTCTAAAAACTAATGAGTACCACCTCAAGATGGGATTGTAATTTTCAATTCTCCTATGACTAAGTGCATTTGCAAACTAGAACTAAGAAACATACATAGAGATCATTGGAAAGCACTGTTAAACTATGACTGAGAACAACTGAGAACAACTGCAAACAATGAGCAAGATATACAATGAAAAGCACTGTGAACTTGACTAAGACGACATAAAGATCAATGTACTTGGCAAGAGTAAATGGAAAGAAACACTTCAAAGAGGCATTTCCCATACAAAAATATAGAGACTCTTTCCATCACTGTGAATCACCATCTTGTATTACATACCTATCATTCACTGTCAAGAACAAACAAGCCAAAAAATAATGAATAGCACTGTGACTGAGATGACCATCTACACAACATAGTAGTGTCCAACATCCATTGTCCAAAATCCATATCATACTGCAAATAATAAACATGGATGCCACTAACACTTGAATCAACAACATCATCTCACTATCCAACAATTGCAAACAAAATACTCCACTATGTATATGCAAGATAATATTTCACTGTCTAGAACACTTGCCAAAGAAATTTTACTTTACCTTCATTCACATTGACAATACATAAGAAACCTCTACAAGATAAAAGACAAGGTTTGCATGCAACACTTGAAACAATTGCAACAAGAGTCTCATAAAGAAACTGTCAATGAACACTGTCCATTGTCACACATAATTGATCATCAAGACCTCAACAAATCTAGCCAAACTGAAACAACCAAAAGAGAGATGTTAGAGAAAAAACACAGTCTCCAAACACTATGTCACACTTGTAATGATTACATTGTGACAATTTAGCATCATGACACTTCTTAAGACCATCTCTATGATTGAAATCACTGAAAATATGAAATATTGTGAATATCAATCATGACATTGGACATTTGTCTAAACACCATATCAGCCTCAAGATCCATAGCATACTGAAAATGTTAAACATAGAATTGTACATCAATAACTTCACTTTTGAAACATATCATTGTCAAAGAACCATTTACCATTGTCACTTTGAAACCATCAAATAGAAAATTGTCAAGAATATCAACAACCTTTGCAAAAATAGGATCTTTGCCACCATCACGATGATTCTAACACTAATCCCTTCTCTCAAGGTTTGTAATCACTTTTCTAGAGTCATTCAAATCAAGGTTACTATTTTGACAAATAGTATTGGCCAAACATCATTTGACACTATCACTACAGAGACACAACTTTTGTGTTGTTGTCGATGGGGTTTGAACGATACATCACAAATCAACTCCCCCTCAACTCATGCTACTCTTTATGCACTCATGTATGTCTCTTGTGCAGTATGCACAAGCTTAGATTCTTCCTTCTCTTTCTCTTGCTTTCTTCTCCAAACTTTCATAGTACCAGTTTTCTTGTTATGATTGAAAGACTCCATTACATTACTTCTACAATATTGTGCTTTATGTCTAGACTTATTGCATTTATAGCATATGACCTTGCTTCTTCTACTTGACCATACATAAGAGCTCTTATTACATCCAAATTTATTTTCATGCATCCAACACTCTATTTCTCTATGAACAAATTCATAACATGAATAAAAATAACCATAAAAAGAGTTTTCAAACCTGGACATTTGATGTTGTCTTGAATGAATAGATCTTCTGGACTTGTTCTTGTTGAATTATGCAGGAGCATTTTCTTTTGTCTTCTTCTTGTCTTTAGCATTAGGAGCAACAAAACAATAGTTTAGATCTATTTTCATCCTTGGTGTTTCTCTGACCTTAGAACTCTATTCTTGCTTGGGATTATAAACTCTTTTGTATCCTTCTTCACTATTGTTCTGATTTGCAAGCTTTTTGGGAGTAGTGCTTGATTCTCCTTGTTTATATATTGCCTCTTTTGATGAGTTTGAATCCATTGGTGCTTTTCCAACATTCTTCTTGGACATTTCAGCATCTTTGTAACTTTTGTCTGCTTCATATCCTAACCTAGACTTGTTTGATAGTGACCTTTGACTTAGAACCATTAGCTCAAACAACTCAGTGCTCTGTTAATTTTGAAGACTCCTCTTCAACTCCTGATTTAACTTCTCTAGTTGTTTTCCTAGAGACAATACCTCATCCTCTAGCTTTTGACAATATTTCATTTTGGTTTGCAAGTTTATGCTAGTGACTTCTTCAACTCTTCTAGACTCTTCCAATTGCAACTTTAGATCCTCAATAAGCTGATTAGATTCTTCACACTTCACTTTCAATTTTTCTGCTTCTTCAAGGGCTGAAAGTGTTTTGGCCTTGAAATCCTTTTCTTCTTGAAGCTACAACTCTAATATCCGATTCTTCTTCCTGAGTTTCTTGATCTCATATAGCTCGCATAAATAAGTTCACCCTTGAGATCAATTTCACATTCATCTTCATCATACTCTTGTTCACATTCAATCACAATGTAGTCTCCTTCTTTGTCACCATTCTCAACTAAAAAATCATCTTTTCTTTCAGATATATCATGTTTTGTGTCAATTGGTAGGGGTTTTTCTTGCAACAACACATCACTTGATTTGATTGGGATTTGTTGAACAACTTTTTGCTTAGCACTAACCTTTTTATTTTGTCCTTTTATTTTTTCCATAGTACTCCACCACCAAGATCAACCCAAGTTAATTAAACTTCTTTAGGGAACGTGTTTCTTTGATACCACTCTTTAGAGTATAGGACCACTGAGAGAGGGGGTGAATCAGTGGTCAAATGAAAAATCAATTTCAAAACTTAACTCACTTGATTATTCAAAGAGACCCATTGAAAATACTTGAAACAATCTAGATATTGTATGAAAATTAGAACATAAAACTTGAATCAAAGATGATCAATAAAGCACAATATGGTACACAACCAAGAGAAAACATAACACAAGCTTTATAAGTGGAAAACCCTAAAAGGGTGAAAAACCACTCTGAAAATTTGTTTCATTAAGCCCCACTAGCTAAAACATTATTGATTACAAATTGCATGCCTCACTGGCTACTAAACCTACCTCACCAGCTACTCAACCTACCTCACTGGTAATACAACAAGCCTCACTGGCTACTCAACCTGCCTCATTGGCTCCTCAATCTGCCTCACTATCTTCTCAATTTTCCTCACTAGCAATCCAATATGCCTCATTGGCAAACTTACCACACTTTAAAAGAAATAAGCAAAACTCAGAGGGTTACTCTGTTTCCATACAAATCACTGCTCTAACTCTGCACCATCAAAAACTCCATCTCCCTCATTCACTTATACCACAACACTGATTCATCCATTGTTACTCAAGTTAATCTCTCTGTCAAACCACTATTGTGATTTACCCAAGGTACTAGCAGTCATCAATATTCATATTCAATTCTTCTTACACTGCACAAAGAGTGCATACTTCAATCATTAAGAACTGTTACTAAATTCTCCCTATCAATTTTTAATCTTTACAAGAATCATGGTATCATCACCTTAAAAAAACTTTCATTGAGACCATATCTTCAAGCAACAAATAATACTGTCATGCAAGCAACATATGATACTATCATTTAAATATTTCGTCTCTTTGTATATTTTCACAAAAACATGGTATCAATGACTTCAATGCAAACCTACAAATCTCAAACAATGATCACTCAATTTTCAATGCATAACACACACAATGAACATAATAATGCAATAGCTTTTGTTATTCAAAACTTCATAATTGTTTACTACCTTGACAAAACCATGTTGTCACGGTCTTTCAAACATTCTCACAAGGCTTGAGCTTCCACACACACAAAACTCAATGCACACAATCTTTTTTTTAATCCATTTTTCTTCAAATAGCTACCAAACTATGCATAACTAGAAAACCAAAGGCCATGACATCCACAGGCCTGTCAAAGTAGAAACCTCAGGAAATGACCGTTATGAATTTAAAACCTGACCTTTGATCTTTTGATCCTGCCACTTCACTATTTGAATAATAGCCATTGATCTTGGAATAAGTGATATAATTCAAGTCTTTAATCTATCTAGTAGGTTAACCCGTGATGAAGGGCCAGTTCCCATATGTGCTTTAACCCCTTGAGTTGTCACTTAAGTAACTTTCAACCTCCTATACCTAGTCAACCATCAAATATAACATAAAGGAAACATTTCGTTGAAGTCCTTCAAAAGGAATAAACCCTAGGTCTTTAGGGTTATTAAGTCTAAAGTTTAAACCTTAAACTCCATAAAAATACCAAGTGAGACCTCTTTGCATACAACTGCCCATATCATTGACTTTCTCAATCAAGCATTTATGTAGAATACTTCCACTGAACACCATCTCACTAAGGCTCTAAATAGTCAAAAGTCACTTTGTAATAAAATAGCTCATCACTTTTTCACCAATGACTTGCATTAATGAAAAATCAACACCAAGAACTAAATAATGAGAGAGAAAAGAGCAATAAGTATCAACCCCATGCATCAGTAATGAAACAACTTTGTCATACTTTACCACCAACACCGTTTTGACATCAATTCCATTGAATGACCAACGCCAAGACTGTTGTGTATTGCATCAATGACAAAATTCAACTTGCAACTCTCTGAATGAATGTTCAACAAGGACTTTGTACACCATATTTTGCACATTACCATTTTCACTGTTACATAACAAGTACCTTCACTATTGCATCAACATCATCTTGTGGACCATGAAATGATCTAACACATGAAACCATGAACTATGAAGCTACACCATGAAATGAACCTCTTTGGATGCATCAACAAGATATATGAATGAACAAGTATCACAACCATGGTGGAAATCAATGACAAATCCATCAAAAAACTCATAACCTTTGACATCAATGACAAACTCCATCCAACAATATCTATGTGTCCCTCTTTCTATCTCCCTTTATCTCCCCCTATCTCTATTTGTCTATCTCTACTTCTCTCTACCTGTGTCTCCCTCTCCCCCTCTCTCTCTATATCCTTATATCTCTATCTCTCTATCACTCTATCTCATCATCTATATCTCTTCTATATCTTCCTCTCCCTCTTCATCTATATCTCTCTATCTCTTTCTCTATAGATCCCTATCTCTCTATCTTTATCTCTCCCTCTCCCTCTCTCTATCTCTCTATCCATTTGTCTCCCTCTTCCTCTCTATCTCTATCTTCCTTTCTCCCCCTATCTCTAGACATTTATCCCTCTCTCTATCCATCCATCTCTCTCTCTCTCTTTCTATACATCCATATCTCTCCCTCTATCTCCCTCTTTCTTCTTCCATTTCTCCCTCAATCTCCATCTTGTTATCTCTCTATTTATCTCTACCCCTATATCTCTCCCTCTCTTTACCTCTCTCTATATATCACTTCCTATATCTTTCTTTATCTTTATATCTATCCATCTCTTATTTTCTCCCTCTCTCTCCTTCTCTATATATGTATCTCTTCCATCTCTATCTATCCCTTTCTCCTCTCTCTCTCTCTATATATTTATCTCTTCCATATCTATCTATCATGGTCTCATATCTCTCTTTATCTCTCCCTTTCCTCTCCATATCCGTCTCCTTCTCCCTTCTCCATCTCCATCTCCATCTCCATCTCCATCTCCATATCCATCCTCATCTCTATCTCCATCTCCATCTATATCTTTATCTCCATCTCCATCTCTATCTCCATCTCCATCTCTATGTCTATCTTTATCTCTATCTTCCTCTATTTCTCTCTCAACCCCTCTATATATCCCTCTCTCCCTACTGTAAACATAATATGAGCCTATTGGTAATGGATCCTAATTATCTTCTCAATTCAAAGGTTTTATTTGAATCATCTTTAGATCCATATAAGTGGATGCATAGTTTATTTGAATCTATCACTCCTCCATTGAGATCTTTATTGCACAAACAACCTCATGTTCTAAATCACCTACCAATTGACCTCATGTACTACATAAATGTATGCAAAAAATAGACCAAAATTTTTCCTAATTGACCCTCCACACCTCTTTGACATACCCATTGCACAACAAGGTGAAATTGATAGTTAGTATTTTACTTAGAGTCTTAATATTGTTTGAGAATATATTGAACAAGACACATTATATTTTTACAATACATATTAATGATCAAGAATGCTTCTAGATAATTATATGAAAAAATTTCATATTAAATTAAATATTTTATATCACATTCCTTAATCTATCACTAACATGAAGATAACAAATATTTAATATATTATAAATATATAATTACTTACTAAATATAAGACCTCGTGACCTCTTGCCTGCATCAAGATGCTTTAGCCAATTGAGCTAGACCCCCCCCTCTCCCCCATCCCGACACCCCACCCCCAAAGTATATTAGTATTCATAGAAAGGTTATACAAGTATTTATGACTAGAATATATAGTGGAACTATTAAAGAATAGTTAACTAAATAACTTAGCCTACTGATTAGCTAATAAAATACAACATAAGATTTATAGTATATTAATATTTATAATATGTATATTAGTATACACAAAACTATCTATAATAATTAATACTTCTAATTAGTAGTACATATATCATATTATATTATTTATATATGATATAATGTGATAATAATCATTTTAAATAATTTTATTTATTTTATAGTTTTTACTTTTTTTAGAATTATTTTGTTTTATCTTATCTATGTTGTTTATTAATCAAGAGGCATTCTACAATGATAATCATGTTGTGACTAATGCAAACAAAAATAAATAAATAAATATAATAGTTTTAAATTAATATTTATCATATTTTTAAGATAGATATATTTCAAATATTTGTACTAGTTTATTTTGATTTGAATAAATACTTTATATTTGTATGCAAACTTTAAATTTATTTTTGGAAAAGTGATCATTTTTTATTTAGAAAAAAATAATAATAATTCTCAAATAAATTTAAAAAAGATAAGCAATGTAAATAAAATAAAATAATTCTTAAGTACATAAAATAAAATTACTCTTAATTAAATTAAATAAATGAAGACATATCTTGATCTTTTTATATAGATGTATTTAAGATATCTATACTAGTGTATAGATTTGTTTTTTATTGTGGACAAAGTAAAATTAAAAATTAAAATTTATTTTGTTTTATAGTTATTGTTTTTATTTTTATATTTAATTATGATAATATAACTAGTATTTGATTACTAAACTCAATAAGTGAAGATAAAAAAATAATATTATAAATATACATAATAGATATTTGAGAATCATCAATGGTATTCAATAAACTTACAAATTAGTTATTAGTAAAAATAATAGAAATTAGTGTCCATAATAATATATTGATATTTATTAGTTTATTAATTACTAAATATTGTTTATAGATTTAATTAGTATTATGATGACATATTTTTTAATACATTAGGTACAAGTTTGATTCTTCTTGTCATGGCGGTTCATCAAAATCTAGAGGTTCTCTTTAACATAGTTCTTATATCTAACTAGTTTGGTGTTTTCTTGAGCCATCCTTGGCTCAATGCTATGCAATTTTCTTCATATATTCTTCATTATTGTCTCAAGTTCATTCATAAAAATTATATATTCATTGTTCCTCATTATGATTATTAACCTCTTTCTAAGAATGGTCACTTCTATATTAACTCCATTTTCAAATATATAGGTCCTTTATACACTTGGACAAATACTCTCTTAATATTTATGTGTTACATTAATTATAAATCTTGTATTCATTCCTTTTTATCCTTCTCTCAATATCTATCCCCTTAAGTATATTATCTTCCTCTTCATCCTAATTGTGGTTTTAACATATATTCCAATGAGCCATGTATTCCTAACCCTATTATGTCTCCTCCTTTCTATCATAGATCTAATAATCGCAAGGTCTTATTCCTATAATCCAACATCTTCATATTGTATCTTGTATAGTTAGAACCTACAAACCTCAACCTCAACCTCATCCTCCTACACACCAATGCTAGCCCCAAATCTAACCCCTTCTACAACCTAACCTACAATCTCAACCCTTGCATGATCATTTTATCCAAAGTCTTCTTCAACCCATGCCTAAACTTCAAACCCCACCCCAACCGACACCCCATATCTAGCCTCTAATTTAGCCAATTTCCCAACTTTAGCCTCTTTTTCAACCTCAACTCAACCCACCTAAAATAAATGCAAAGGAAAATTCAAATTAGTTCAAATATTCTACCTTCTTATACATTGTCACATTTTCTTCTTATATATTACATTCCTCCTCTTATTGATCCTCCTATCTCTCCCATCATCACCCTATTCTACAATCCCCTACTACCATCTCTCCTAGCCTAAACCTACCTACCTCCTTTCCTAACATCTTAGACCCTCATCCCCACTTTGTTTTACTTCTCCACCCAAACTTAAAAACATAGTTTGTCCCTTGTTTCCTCTTTTAGTGAAAAATGCCAACCATTTTTGGCTCCTCAAAATTATATCTTCTCCATAGCATATCATATAGCTTTAGCAGCTCTATTTTCAGTCGTTTTCAAAATAAATCTGTTAGTCATTTTCACACAATAGAAATAATTCTAGGTTTTTATTGTCTTTAAAAATGTGTGAATGCTCAATCTGAAGTGCTTTTTTTTCCTCGTCAGATATCTATCAACTATCTATCACTACCATGGAAGTTATGCAACACAATTTGAGAGATCCTATCAGCATAATAGACCTTCTTAAGGAAAATTTACAGGTTAGTTTTTTCGAGCTACCAGAGGAGGTCCAGGATTCAGTGAGCTCTTTCTTCAAGTCCTGCAAAGCAGTTTGTCCCCATTGCAGTTTTACAAGAGGCAAGATTTTGTTATCTTAATAATAAAATGAAATGCAAGTTTATTCAGCCCAGGTTTCAATGTCCCAATTGTGAGCATTGTTTTACAGTGGGTGGAAGAAATTATTATTCAACAGGCAGGAAAAGGAAATTCAAAATTCTGGGCCAGATTCAATCCTCAAAAAAGAAAGCCAATACCCAGTTTGGGAAGCACTGCAGTAATTACAAATTGTTGCAATTTGATGGCAAACTCTGAATATTCAACAATCCTAAATCAAGAAGAGAGGGCATATCAAAGAGCATACGGTTATGATTTTGATTGTTGTATAGAAGAAAGTCATATTGCAAGTTCTAGTCTCCTTGATCTGATTGATATCAATGACTTTGTAGTTGTTGATTGCTACCATTATTCAAATTCATCACAGAATTTTGGATTATGCGAGGATATACAAGAGAAATTATATTCTTATGGATATGAAAGTCCTTCAATACAAAAAGAAACAATTGAAGCAACAAAAAAAGATCCAATCAATTATGAGGAGAATTCAGATTCAACACAGAATTTTGGATGATGTAAGAACATACAAGAGAAATCAGCTTCTTATGGATATGAAGGTCCTTCAATACAAAAAGAAACAATTGGAGCAGTAGAAAAAGATTCGATTCAATCAATTATGAGGAGAATTGAGATTCAACAAAGAATTTTGGATCATGCGAGGACATACAAGAAAAATCAGCTTCTTATGGATATGAAGGTCCTTCAATACAAAAAGAAACAAAGAAGATCCAATCAAGAATGAGGAGAAATATCAAGCTGTTGGGGAGCTTTTCAATTATATAAGGGATTATTTTGATGGTCCATGTTTAGAACTAGCTCTAGAAAAAATTTCCATGATAGTAGATGAAGGAATATCTTATTTCATCATCAAGTTTGTCGAAAAATACATTGAGAAGGAGTTTTCTTGGGAATTTGAGCTCTAATCAATATTTCTAGCTAGCAAAAGGGAAAGAATTTTCATCTATAGAAAGAATTAGATATTTTTGTCTGTTGTCCATTTTGTATTGGATGAGTTGTGGACAATTTGGGTTTTCTATTTAATAGATTTATGTAGGATTAGAATTTCTTTCCTTTTGATTTATGAAGGAAATGTATATGTAGATAAATTCTTTATTTACATATCAAAATGTATATTAAGATGATAAATTAATAGTTATATTAATAGTAATAGATTTTGAAATATTTCTGGCTATGGAGACAATCTTAATAACAATAAATTTTCAAATATTTCGAACTTCAAAATGTTAAGATAACTATTGGGTTTGAATTATTTTTAAATATAATTTCATTTAACTGTCAAACTAAAAGAGTTGGGCCATGATAATCAAGTTAATCACCCCGATCAATAGAAGTGAGAAATATGATCATTTGTTAAGTGCTGATAATTATTTTCTTTTTTTTTTTATCTTCGAGATGCTGCTGGGAAAGGACCATTGCTTGAAAAACAAACAAAAAAAAAAGAGTGTGCTAATAGCCGTTTGAGTACATTAAAACAGTTATGCAAAATATTGCCTACATAAATCAAAGAACTGTTGAAACTGAGCTATGATGCACTAGAAGAAGAAGAGAAGGAAATGGTTTTATTGTCTTTTATAAATGTGTTTACTACTTCCTAGCATAGAGTAAACTAGGTAATATCATATACCATTTTATTCTATTTGAATGCATTTAGGATTAAAATATATCATTCAATTGATTGCCTTTCAGTAGAATTTAGAAAAATCTCAACTTTCTCTTATTCAAGTTGTAGACCTCCAAGTTGTATTTATCTCTATTCACTAATTGAATTTTACTGTTGCAAGTACCACATATTTTTATAGGTTGAGCTGCATATAAAGGTTGTATGATATATGGATATGTCCACAACTATTGGGTCTCTATTGCAAACATGGATGCAACCATTATTTTTTTGATTCTATCCTACCTAAATTTATCCATAGTTTAAGAAAATTTAATTTTGAGTACTAGGACACCTTCTCAACTCTATTATTTTGGGTTTATATCATATTAGAGAATTCTAATTTATTCTATTATTTTGGGTTTAGAAAATCAATAGCACTATTAAGAACAAGAGTTGCAGAGCAACGAAGTTTCTGCCAAAAAGTGCAAGAATAGTCTTATTTTGATTTGGTGTGTCTACTATGTTTTAGCAACAGAGTTATATTATTAAAACTTAATAGTAATCTTGAAATTTGTCAAATGGAGACATGTAATATTATAAACAAATTGCTAGAATAATGTGTTAGGCAATCTATTGATAGACCTAATCAAAGATACTTATAAGCATGATATAATGATTTTACTCCAAATGAGAACAATGGCATGGGTACATTAGGTCACATCATCATTTGTAGAATGCTCATTTATTATTGCATCAAAAACAAAGTCATGCTTTTATGCAGGTCCGTATCGATCTTTGATATTTAGAAAAGTGGAGAGCATCAATGAGAGATGGAATATTTTATGATTTTGTAAAGGCATGCAATATTTTATGATTTCGCAATTTGCTATGAACTTTTTTTTATATGCATTTATAATTTTTGTGAAAATTTAAAACGATAAGACTCAAATGAATGTGAAATCTATTAGAATTTTAAAGGTTTATAATAATATACAATCAATTTCTTTTTTTCTAAAGTTCACTTATGCATCCATATTTCATTATAGTCATCTCTGTATGACCTAGGTCAAGATACCTTGTGTGTGCTCAATCATCAAACGATTTCATCACCCTAAACAAAATCTGAGACCACCATTCACCTAGATCATTGTTAAATTTCTGCAATATTACAGTTCAAGATATCATGGTGATGAAGACCTGAGTTTGACCAAGAGTCATTGCTTGTTGGTTAATTTATGTAGTTATAAAAAACATAAAATAAATTTTAATTAAAAATATAATGCTATGATCCTCACAATGAAACAGAAATAAACATTAAAATGTTAATTTGAGAAACAAACAAACACATCCATCCTCACAGTTACCAAAAAATTCATGCCATCTTCCAAGGCCTACTTTAATCATAAGTTTGTTCATTTTTAAAAGCGTGATATTTCAAAACAATAAATGAAACACTACAACTATAAGGAACACTTTAAATAGTCAATTATGGCATCCACAAAACCAGATACAACATCAAACTGTTCAAATACAAATCTCAAGTACGAAGCCATTTGCAAGGTTAAAAAGAGGGTGCCAACTAGAATCACTTCTATACCTTTTAGACAACTTCAAAAAAAATACTCATTCAAACCTTGAAGAAATCAGAGAGAAGAAATGAAAAAGGAAGTACACTAAAAAAAATTAAGATAGATTTATGAAATTAAGCCAACAGAGACTACTATATTTGTAGAATATTGAATAGAGTGTAACATAATTTCAGAATCAAAGTTACTTTTGCATACATAAAGTAAACCTATCTATCTAACGTGCACAAGCATTCATTCAAGTTTATAGGAATCAAGTTCCCTTGGTATAAGATCACATAATCATATGTATTATTTTTCCCATCATTGTTGCATTAAACCTCATAAAATAGAAGAGGAGTGCAATTGCAAAGCAGACAGAAATCCAAATGAGAACAGTGAGAAAAGGAGGGCACAGTAAAATAGTGTCAGAAATTACAAGGAATTCATTCTTGGCCTATGATAGATCAAAGTGTGTCCCAAAACATTGATTAAGCGGACGTACTTTCAAGCCCCATTGACCCACTTTGATCACTGCTAAATGATAGTACAATTTCTTGCTTTCTAGAAGAAATAATTTATGAGAAATGTAGACAAGAATCTGAGAAAGACCACTGATGAAAGAAAATTATAGAACAACAATACTAGAAATCACAAGGAATTCTCAACTGATAATGACAATTCGATTCCTCATGATAATATTGCCTTATTTTTATTGGCAAAAATTTATTGTTGAACATTGAACTATTTGATGTTTAAGAATAGTTTTTGAAAGCTAATGATTTTCATGGAATCAAAATTCAAGGAGATGAACCTCATTTCAGCCTAAGGGAGTTGATGACAGGCAAGAAGTGGAATTGCTTATAGAAGGTAAATCAAAAAATATCAAACAAAAATGTCGGTGCCTCTTGAGGCAAAATAAAATTGTCAATTATATTGGCTTTATAGGAAGAGACCGCCCATATTGTTCTTATAGTAATCAAAACTGATTTTTTTAAAGAACAAGCAGTAAAAATAGTACTTCCAATCAACCCCATTTCAGCCTAGGGGAGTTGATGACAAGGAAAGAAGTAGAATTTCTTATAGAAGGTAAATCAAGAAATATATAAAAAAAAATTGAGTTGGTGCCTCTTGATGCAAAAGAACATTGTCAATTATATTGGCTTTATAGGAAGAGACCTCCCATCCTGTTCTTATACTAATCAAAACTGCAATAAAATTAGCACTTCCAATCAAACACACAATACCAGAAGAACATAGTTTGTATTCGCTAGCTTATCTCTTTTTATACACATACCTAAAATCTTGTCATGAGAGGAAAAGCCAGAAATTTAAATTAGGATGACTTTTTTTAATAAAGGCTTAAAACATAGAGAATAAAATCAACAAAATTTATAGGGATACCACCTTTAATTTGGATCATTGCATTGAGCGATGTGAGAGTAGTTTTCTCATCACCTCCCATACAATGCACACTAACTGCCAACACCTTCCCACCTGGAACAAAAACCCCTTAAAATCCCCAATACGTTTCTCCAAAAAAAACATAAAACTGAGACTTTCTAGAAACATTGTCATCATGAGAGTACATTGCATCATCCACCATTTCAAAACTTAAACTAGAGTATTTAAACCTGCATGATTTCTGGAAGAAACTAGTGCAGACAATAAAATCAACCAAAAAGCAACTCTGGAGCAGATAAATGATTGAATTTATATACTAGCAATCTCACCTTGGTGTGTAATGGGTACGCCGAAGAGTTGTGGAAGGTCGATTAGAAAAATAATTGGACTATTTTTTTTTTTTTGCATACATTGTGCAATACATGAGATCAATTGATAGATCGATTAGCAAGTGATGATGTCTGTGAAAAGATAAAGATAGAAAGTAAGAGAGAGGGGGGGAAAATGTTGTAGACAACTAAGCCTAGCCTGTAAATATTGTCATGTCAATAATAAGAACTGACAATACAAACAACTTTAAGTAAAGAATCATTTTGTAATAAATATCATTTAAGTTAATTCTAAAGCAACTAATTTTAAAGTTAGTTGCATGTCATATTTAAAGGTAGAATTCATCATTATGGTCAACATGCATGGAGAAAATATGCCTCTTGTGATTTTGCAAAGGAAGGAACTTTAGTATTTAACGTAAACCGTGTAACTATGTTCTGAAGATCTTAATCAAGGAGAAACTAGGCAAGCCAAATGACAACTTAAAAATTCAATGAAAGAAGTGAATTTTACGCACATCCAATCTGGCACACAATTGTTCATTTGAATTTGCAAATTACACTATGTTTGACATGTCTCATCATATAGTGCATTTTCCTGTATGTGTTTCTTCTGCAATTAATCACACAACTTTGAAAATCATAGCTTTATACTGGTAAAGAATGCACTCATATTGTTGATATGTTTGGATTCTCAAGGTATATTATTGGAAGATGGTAGTTGAATTTTTATGCTGAGTAGTATCACTAAAATTAATAATGCATGATTTTTTTCTATCTCATTGGTTTATAGTATTATATGAATTTGGATTATTTATCGTCTCTATTTGGTGTTTTTTGCAATGTATCAGTATGTAATAGCAAATTTTTGGGAATCATTTGGCTGTTAATATTTATTCAGTCTCTGTCACACATGTCTATTCTTTTTAACAAGTTTATTTGTATGTTTTTAGGCCTTCAACAACTGAATCCTCTAAAAGCAGAACGAGCTGAGAAGCGCAAAGAGGTAAGAATTTACTACTAAAAATGGAATTAAGCATCATATCCTTTCTGGTAATGGTCTCATCCTTTATATTTTGCTGATTGATTGTTCCTTTGTAAAGATTGACTTTATTTTCTCTGTACAATTGCTCAATTTAACATAAAATTAGAGGAAAAACTCCATGCAAAGGAAGAGGAGAAGCGGCAATTACAAGCAAAGACAAAGGTAAGGGGTGTTTCATCTTTCTCAAAATGATGTGTGATACTGATCATCTTGATGAATAGTTGTCTTTTATAATTTTGGTCATCATTTCATGAAAAAGAACCTTTCACCTACACTATTATTGGCATTTGCAAGCATTTACTTATTAAGGTTATAGACATTACTGTTTGGCCAAATTTCTTTCAATACATGCTTCTAGAACGCTAATGTGTTTTTACAGAAAATTACAGGAAGAACAGGAAGAGGAGTTGAAGAAGATGAGGAGAAGCCTCTCATTTAAGGCAAATCCCATTCCAGATTTCTATCACGAAGCAGTACCCCCAAAACTTGAGTCAAAGAATGTAACAATGATCTTTTTTTTTGGCTCATAGTGTGAGTGTATCTGAGTTTGATGTCATTTAAAAGTTGACTTGTATAGTTGGCCAATGTAGCAAAGTGACTGACATTTATGTCTAATGCGTTGTAAATTGAGAACACTATGAAGGTGCATATGTAAGGAACAATAGAAATAAAATTCTAAAGAATGGTTAGAACACAAATATATATCTTATAAGAATATTAGAGGAATAAACCCTATACTGTGATATGTATTTCAAGTAACTTGGTTGATCTTTATTGCTCATTTGCCACATGATATAAGGTATAGTTGGAGCCTAGAATTGTGAAAGATGGCATCCTGTATGACTTCTGGATGACAATTTTTTGTTCATGCTGGCCATACTTGAAATTACATAGTAATATGTATATTATTTTGTTACTGGTTGAGTGAATCAGAACATTCTTTTTCGGATCCAACTTTAAAAATCTGCCTAAATTGTTACCTGTACCTTGGAAGCAAGCTTTGACCCAGAATTGTATGGGGATATGGCAGAATTACCCATACTGGCAATGATTCAAATGACTCAATAATTGGGTTGAACCTGGAAACCAAGTTTTAACCAGCAAAACATTTTTGTCCTAGTACCAAGGGCTATGTTCTAGAATATAAGATATATCTTCTGTATGAAGAACTCTTAACATTAGGGTAAATTTCAATTGTATCTTTGATTTTAGAACGCCAGGATGTGGTTATCCGTGCATATAAATCAGCAAGGCTGGGCCATACATTACTAAACTTACATATTAATCCATTTTAAAAAAAATTCTCCTCATATAACACCTTCTCTCCTAATGCTAAGATTAGAGGCATATTCATGCAAGGAACAATGTGTGTTCGCTGCGTATGGAAACCCAAATTCTCCTTTACTGCCTTCACTGAAGCTTTAGGGATAGCCTCATCTTCAATAGATGTTTGCCCTTTACTGGTTGCTGCCTACTCGACTTCAAAATACTTAGACAATCTCTAGATGAATCAAGCACCCCCTGATTGCTAGGTGTCACTGGGGCCATAGGGACTCTGAAATCTGCCATAGAGGGGTCCATTTCTGGTGTATTCCAAATGCAAGGCAGGTGCAATCTAAACCCAAGATTCTCCTTGTCGAAGATAGTAGGGTTAATGTAATGGTTACAGAGTTCATGATGAAGCGGTTAGGTCATAGCCTTGATGTTGTTTCAAATGGAGCAGAAGCAGTACAAGCAGTGCAAACAAATAATTACGATCTTGTTAGTATGGGTTACCTATCCCAACCATGACTAAGGAATTGTCTCATGATACTTATATTTACTTTGGATTCTAAATCTTAACATTATAGAAGAAAATGACATATGTTTTCTTTCATCTCCATGCAATAATTGGGGTATTAAAATACATAAAAATGTATGAATAGGAGAAAAACATTTAACAACAGGGCAGAGTAACTTCTCTATAATTTCTTTACAAATAAGACAAAAGAAAGCAGTGAAGAACTTATTGTGCTCTGTAACGCAGTATTTCAGACAGAGGATAAAATGATGTTATATTTAAATAATGTAGTTTTCAGAATAACAAGCACCAGGAATAGACAAGAAATACAAAATTTACAGAGGCTGTAAAGAGCATTTTGTTTATTGAAATTCCTATCCTATGGCTGAATAAACATATCTTGTCTATGCTTCCACATTTTGCATAAATGTCTATCAGTGTAGTTGCAGCTACAACATCTGACAAAATTCCGCTATACTTTATGCTTTGATGGATGTCCATACCTTGTTCCAAAGCTCCCATTCGGCATAGACTGTGAGGATGCTGGCAAAGGTTGTAGAGTCTGGCTTTACACCCACCAATTGCGATTTCTTAAAATTTTCTAAAGCTTTTTCAACTAATCCATTTGTGAATATCTTGCAAGTAGTGCATTTCATGAGAATACATTTCTTTGAGGCATTCTGTCAAACAGTTTGCGTGTATTGTCTATGCTTCCACATTTTGCATACATGTCAAACAGGGCAGTTGCAACTACAACATCTGACAAGATTCCTCTATCCTTATCCCATTATGGGTGTGCATAGCCTATTCCAAAACTCCCATTTCGGCACAATCAGGGAAGATGCTCACAAAGGTTGAGGAATCTGGCTTTACACCTGCCAATTTCATTTGCTCGAAAGTTTCTTTGTCAGGAGATTGAACATTAAATCTGTGGAACTATTGGTGATAATTTAGAAATCCGTTAGTATGAAGTCATTAACGTGGTTGGAAAATATTACAAAATAATTTGGTTTTGGACAAAAGATACAGGACGGCTTCAATCTACACACGCAGAAGAAAATAAGCTTGGGAATATTCCCTGGCTTGATGATACCGCACAAGTACCCAACGACTTCAAAAAACTTGTAATCGATGAATTTCATTACCCTATTCCAAAGCCCCCATTTTGCACAGGCAGGGAGAATGGTAGCAAAGGTTGTGGGGTCTGGATTTACTCCTGCCAATTGCATTTTCTTGAAAGTTTTAAAGCTTTAGCCATCCTTTTGATTGTTTTCCATGGCTTTTCGTAAATCACACGGCAGAGAATTGGTGGGAACCATGTCAAATGATGCAGATAGGGCATAATGGAGCCTGCAATTCTTTTGTGATTTCCGGAATCTTCTTGGCAGCAACGGAGAGTAGGCTAGGCTCTGCTCTAGCCTGTAATTGAAAACCCATGAAATACTTTCGCATTAGTATAGCAAACCATATTTTAAAAATATTTTTTCTTTGTCCAAATTGGAATAGCTTTCATAACCGTACCAGTTTTACCAAGCACGTTCAACCAGCAAGCAAGACTTCATTTTTCATCTACCACTATTGTCGGCACTATTGTAATGTAAGTCCATTAATCGTTGGTGAAATTTCCCTATTACATGGAAGAGAAATAATTTTTCAAAAATATTTTGTTATAAAATTGGTATCTATACATTGGAAATTGCTAAATATTTTTACATAGAAAAACTATTTCAGTTCTTATTGGTTAGAAAAAGAATTATTAATAACTAGTTAAGAACCTATAGCAGAAACTAATAATTATTTTTCACTATTATTTTCTTAAGAAAAGTAATATGACCATAGCATTTTTAATATAGTTTATAAGTTTTAAACTATATTATTTCCTACACTTTCTCCCATAGCTAAAATTACCTTATTTCACAAACATGCCAACTTAGAGAATTGATGAGAAGAAATGGAAGTTGTTAATTAAAAAGAATTAAATGTGGAAGTTTGTTGTGGCAGGATACACCTAGCTCAAGGATGAAAAATGTAACTTTGATTAGAACTTAGCAAATCTATGATGGGTTTTTATGTAACCAAAGTCACATGTTAGTTGATTAGAGGAGCCATACTATTTTAATAATTCCCTCTAGAGGTGTAATGCAAAAATTAGCTATTTTCTTTCTTATTTGTGCGAATCTTTCTCTTTAGGCCAAACATGTTATTTTAATTTAAAAATAAACTTAAATTCTAAAACATAACTTCCTTTAAATTCATATGACCTTTTAGAAGAGATCCAACAAGATGCATGTGTCAAATCTTTCCAATGTAAAAAGAATACAAGATTATCCTTCATATACCTCACAGATTCACTTTTTTTTTACAATTGGACATGGCATGGTTGAAACCCTGGATAAATCCTTGCACCAACATAGCCTCCAATCACCACCAAAAGAACCAACCTCCCTAAAATGTGAACCAAAATTGTGTGATAACAGTAGCAAGGTGTTAAATCCTAATTGTTGCACTATAACAATGTTGAAACCAACATATGAGGTTGATTCCTACCAAAAAATGGGTGTTATAGATTGAAGGAGGAGGTTCATCATTAAACTCTAGTGATTGGGTGAAATGGGGCCATCAATATGAGTTGGTGGAGCGGGTAGAGGATGAGTCATCATGTTTTCCACATGGATTTGTAATAGAAACATTTGCACCACCTAGGAAAACTACCAAAAGGAAGAATTTAAAACCATCAATGATTTTAACAAGATCAAGAACTTGTCAGAGGTTCCATTGGTTCCAAGAACCACCAAAAACCTCACATTCCTTTTTGTTTTCATTTTTCCTTCCCTTTCTTCATCTTTCACTTTCCTTTTTCCTTTAAATTCACTTTTTTTTTGGGGTTAGAGGTTCCCCAAGAATCAAAAATTGCTACAAGCTCACACAATTCTTGGAACCTTGAGAAGCTCTGATAATACAACATTTTTTTCTTTCTTCATTCAGGCTTCATCATTTTGTTACCTTGTTGGGGGTTCTAACCCTATAAGGAACCATTGAGACAACTGATTTTTTTATTTTTTGAGTTTGAGTAACTGACTAAGAACATGGGAGGGGAACACAACCATGAGAACATTTTGACATGATGACCCTTATGGAAACTTCTCACATTGGTTATTGACGAGGGATCATACTTCATAGGAACACAAAAGGAAGAGAATCAAGAAAAAAGGAAAAAGAATTGAGTCCCAACAAGGTTCTAGTTGGGAAAGTGTGTCTCTTGTAGGCAAAACGAGAATCCAAAATCTCTAGGCAGACCAAAAATAGAAAAACAAGGAACCAAAACTGACTCATTAAGGGAAAAAATTATGTACATGACAAAACTCACAACCAATTAGCAATGACAACACAAGGACAACTAAAGAATGGCTATGAAATAAATTTTTAACACAATGCAGGCTAGCCCTACAAAGGATGGATAAAGTTACTTGCCTCTATCAAATACCATCATATTAAAGGAATTGATTTCCCTCAACCCATAGTTATTTCCTCCACAGAGCTATAGCAATTGTATCCTTCTCCTTTCAAGCACAACCTTACGATTACCTTTAAAAATTTGAAGACATCCCACCATTAACCTTTCCACTACATGACACCCACAAAACATAGGCCACCACACTATCTTCCATTGCACCCTTTATCTTTATAGCAATTAAGTGAAACAATTGAAAACTTAGATCAACAACAAAAGAAACTTTGGTATTTTCACACCTACTAAACTCTTTGGGTGAATTGAGGCAAAAAGAGAATTCCTCCAATTCACATTGAAAATAAAAATATTCCACCTCATTGAATTGATCTGCCTAAGGAAAGACATCCTCTAATAGTTCAAATTGAAAAAATTGAAGCTCTGGAATATAAGAGACTTGAGTAGCCAACTGATCATTAACTTGGAAATTTTATTGCTACTCAACATCATTGTAAGATGTATGTTGGGCCCAACTTAAATACCCTAACTTAGGTACACTATTATCCACATCACAAAAAACTACATCTTTATCACAATCAAAAGCTTCATATTTAATTACACTCACCTCTAGGACTATGGGAAACCAACATATCTTGGAGTCACTTATGTTGATGCAATCTTCATCAACACAACATTTTGGATCAAGAGATACTTTGAGTGAAGAGCTACACTCTTCAAATTATATTTCTATTTCAATAGTGTCTTGGAAATCTATTATGACATGTATTGCAAAAATTAGACATGTGGCACATATCTCCTTCCACATTCAACTCTACAATATCACTTTCATATGACCCTTTTGAAGTGAATTGTGTATGAGGAAGCCAACATGTTGTACACCAAACAAAGAGGCTCTCATACACATCCATATGATCACCCACTAATATTATTCAAGTTCAAACTCTTCACTATGAACATCATCAACTATACAAACACTTGGTTTTTCATTCAGTTTATCATGTATAGTTGTTCCTATGCTATCCTCATTTAAATAATCATTAGTAACTTCAAAATTAGAAAAAGGGACAAAAAAGGTAAAAGATCAAACAAGAAGACATATTCTTGTTCACCATTTACATCACTAACATGTGCATGTGTTGCATAATCAACTACTTGAGATAGTTCCTTTGATAAATCATTTGCATGCACATCTTCCTCATTGCTCATAATGTTGTAACATGCAGCAGGGTCATTTCTCTCATTCTCAAGTTGAAGGTCGACATTAAATCCTTCATTACAATCACCCACGGATGACTTATCCAACTAAAGGTAGGTGCATACACTATCATTATCTCATGTACTATTGTCATATTTTGCACATACACCTTCTACCTGCTTGCAAACACAAACATCACTTAATATTGTTCTTCCACAAGTGATGCAACCTCCATACATTTATTTTCTTCAACAACTTACATATCACCAATGACTTTGTTCTCCAGGATAAATATTCTACAATCATATATTTTCCCAAATAATCAATTAAATAAAGGTACCGTATGCATGATGCATGTTAACCAATTATTTTTTTCCCGTATTGAGCTGAAACCTAGAGTAACATCACAAGCTTCAAGAAACCAATATAGAAAGGTGTGTTAGGTCAAAAATTATTTAGGATCTGGGAAAGGGAGACAACAAATTTGTGACTAAAAACCATGTTAGACTCTCCCTTTAATCCATCTAATGTTTTCTAATTATTTGAAAAGGATAGAAGGGTTCAAACACAATTAAGTTAATTCTTCTTCAAATGCAACACCAAGTTGATTCCATGAAGCAAAAAAGTGCTCAAGGAAACCAACATACTGGTGCAGGTGCACCCTTGCAAGATTATGCCTCCATGAGGCAATTTTAGCCTTTTGATTTAGTCTAGTTGATTTCATGTGGAAATAAGGCCTAAGTGGCCACATTTATCTTGTATTAGGTCTTAGATTGTAATTTAGGGTCATTTTGGGCATAAATGTAAAAATTGCAAAATATTGACAAAATGTTGTCAAGCAAAATTGTAAAATGCAACAATTTGTGAGAAGTTGGAAGGTGAAGGGAAAAAGTAGTTGTTGAGTTGTTTTAGGTGTTGGAGATGTTTATTTAAGGAATTTTTAAGTCTCATAAATCTTGAGGAAGGTTGGAGGACAATGTATGAATTTGAAGTTCAATGAAATTCTTAGTTTTTCAGTTAATTTTCTGTAATTTCATGGTTTCAGGCCATTGTACGACCACAATTTGTGAAATAATCCTTTCCTCCTCCATTTTATGTTATTTCCATATGAATCTAATTTAAAATACAATTTATTTCATTCAAATTCATTCAGTATTGTGAAAGTTATGGTCAATTTTCTTTAGGCGGGTAAAACCCTGAACTAGGGTTACAGTTAGTCTTTAAAATTGCTTTTCTCTTATTCTAACCATTGGATTCTCCTAAAACTTTGTGGAAATAATGTTTGAATGGTATAATAAATGATCTCAAAGTTGCAAAGTAGGAGGAAGAGGTTTAGAGCAGTTTCTACGTTGCCC
>VDFB02255401.1:0-47038 GCA_007258455.2 Sequoia sempervirens | reverse complement strand
AGAATGCACTCATATTGTTGATATGTTTGGATTCTCAAGGTATATTATTGGAAGATGGTAGTTGAATTTTTATGCTGAGTAGTATCACTAAAATTAATAATGCATGATTTTTTTCTATCTCATTGGTTTATAGTATTATATGAATTTGGATTATTTATCGTCTCTATTTGGTGTTTTTTGCAATGTATCAGTATGTAATAGCAAATTTTTGGGAATCATTTGGCTGTTAATATTTATTCAGTCTCTGTCACACATGTCTATTCTTTTTAACAAGTTTATTTGTATGTTTTTAGGCCTTCAACAACTGAATCCTCTAAAAGCAGAACGAGCTGAGAAGCGCAAAGAGGTAAGAATTTACTACTAAAAATGGAATTAAGCATCATATCCTTTCTGGTAATGGTCTCATCCTTTATATTTTGCTGATTGATTGTTCCTTTGTAAAGATTGACTTTATTTTCTCTGTACAATTGCTCAATTTAACATAAAATTAGAGGAAAAACTCCATGCAAAGGAAGAGGAGAAGCGGCAATTACAAGCAAAGACAAAGGTAAGGGGTGTTTCATCTTTCTCAAAATGATGTGTGATACTGATCATCTTGATGAATAGTTGTCTTTTATAATTTTGGTCATCATTTCATGAAAAAGAACCTTTCACCTACACTATTATTGGCATTTGCAAGCATTTACTTATTAAGGTTATAGACATAACTGTTTGGCCAAATTTCTTTCAATACATGCTTCTAGAACGCTAATGTGTTTTTACAGAAAATTACAGGAACAACAGGAAGAGGAGTTGAAGAAGATGAGGAGAAGCCTCTCATTTAAGGCAAATCCCATTCCAGATTTCTATCACGAAGCAGTACCCCCAAAACTTGAGTCAAAGAATGTAACAATGATCTTTTTTTTTGGCTCATAGTGTGAGTGTATCTGAGTTTGATGTCATTTAAAAGTTGACTTGTATAGTTGGCCAATGTAGCAAAGTGACTGACATTTATGTCTAATGCGTTGTAAATTGAGAACACTATGAAGGTGCATATGTAAGGAACAATAGAAATAAAATTCTAAAGAATGGTTAGAACACAAATATATATCTTATAAGAATATTAGAGGAATAAACCCTATATTGTGATATGTATTTCAAGTAACTTGGTTGATCTTTATTGCTCATTTGCCACATGATATAAGGTATAGTTGGAGCCTAGAATTGTGAAAGATGGCATCCTGTATGACTTCTGGATGACAATTTTTTGTTCATGCTGGCCATACTTGAAATTACATAATAATATGTATATTATTTTGTTACTGGTTGAGTGAATCAGAACATTCTTTTTCGGATCCAACTTTAAAAATCTGCCTAAATTGTTATCTGTACCTTGGAAGCAAGCTTTGACCCAGCATTGTATGGGGATATGGCAGAATTACCCATACCGGCAATGATTCAAATGACTCAATAATTGGGTTGAACCTGGAAACCAAGTTTTAACCAGCAAAACATTTTTGTCCTAGTACCAAGGGCTATGTTCTAGAATATAAGATATATCTTCTGTATGAAGAACTCTTAACATTAGGGTAAATTTCAATTGTATCTTTGATTTTAGAACACCAGGATGTGGTTATCCGTGCATATAAATCAGCAAGGCTGGCCATACATTACTAAACTTACATATTAATCCATTTTAAAAAAAATTCTCCTCATATAACACCTTCTCTCCTAATGCTAAGATTAGAGGCATATTCATGCAAGGAACAATGTGTGTTCGCTGCGTATGGAAACCCAAATTCTCCTTTACTGCCTTCACTGAAGCTTTAGGGATAGCCTCATCTTCAATAGATGTTTTCCCTTTACTGGTTGCTGCCTACTCGACTTCAAAATACTTAGACAATCTCTAGAAGAATCAAGCACCCCCTGATTGCTACGTGTCACTGGGGCCATAGGGACTCTGAAATCTGCCATAGAGGGGTCCATTTCTGGTGTATTCCAAATGCAAGCCAGGTGCAATCTAAACCCAAGATTCTCCTTGTCGAAGATAGTAGGGTTAATGTAATGGTTACAGAGTTCATGATGAAGCGGTTAGGTCATAGCCTTGATGTTGTTTCAAATGGAGCAGAAGCAGTACAAGCAGTGCAAACAAATAATTACGATCTTGTTAGTATGGGTTACCTATCCCAACTATGACTAAGGAATTGTCTCATGATACTTATATTTACTTTGGATTCTAAATCTTAACATTATAGAAGAAAATGACATATGTTTTCTTTCATCTCCATACAATAATTGGGGTATTAAAATACATAAAAATGTATGAATAGGAGAAAAACACTTAACAACAGGGCAGAGTAACTTCTCTATAATTTCTTTACAAATAAGACAAAAGAAAGCAGTGAAGAACTTATTGTGCTCTGTAACGCAGTATTTCAGACAGAGGATAAAATGATGTTATATTTAAATAATGTAGTTTTCAGAATAACAAGCACCAGGAATAGACAAGAAATACAAAATTTACAGAGGCTGTAAAGAGCATTTTGTTTATTGAAATTCCTATCCTATGGCTGAATAAACATGTCTTGTCTATGCTTCCACATTTTGCATAAATGTCTATCAGTGTAGTTGCAGCTACAACATCTGACAAAATTCCGCTATCCTTTATGCTTTGATGGATGTCCATACCTTGTTCCAAAGCTCCCATTCGGCATAGACTGTGAGGATGCTGGCAAAGGTTGTAGAGTCTGGCTTTACACCCACCAATTGCGATTTCTTAAAATTTTCTAAAGCTTTTTCAACTAATCCATTTGTGAATATCTTGCAAGTAGTGCATTTCATGAGAATACATTTCTTTGAGGCATTCTGTCAAACAGTTTGCGTGTATTGTCTATGCTTCCACATTTTGCATACATGTCAAACAGGGCAGTTGCAACTACAACATCTGACAAAATTCCTCTATCCTTATCCCATTATGGGTGCGCATAGCCTATTCCAAAACTCCCATTTCGGCACAATCAGGGAAGATGCTCACAAAGGTTGAGGAATCTGGCTTTACACCTGCCAATTTCATTTGCTCGAAAGTTTCTTTGTCAGGAGATTGAACATTAAATCTGTGGAACTATTGGTGATAATTTAGAAATCCGTTAGTATGAAATCATTAACGTGGTTGGAAAATATTACAAAATAATTTGGTTTTGGACAAAAGATACAGGACGGCTTCAATCTACACACGCAGAAGAAAATAAGCTTGGGAATATTCTCTGGCTTGATGATACCGCACAAGTACCCAACGACTTCAAAAAACTTGTAATCGATGAATTTCATTACCCTATTCCAAAGCCCCCATTTTGCACAGGCAGGGAGAATGGTAGCAAAGGTTGTGGGGTCTGGATTTACACCTGCCAATTGCATTTTCTTGAAAGTTTGAAAGCTTTAGCCATCCTTTTGATTGTTTTCCATGGCTTTTCGTAAATCACACGGCAGAGAATTGGTGGGAACCATGTCAAATGATGCAGATAGGGGATAATGGAGCCTGCAATTCTTTTGTGATTTCCGGAATCTTCTTGGCAGCAACGGAGAGTAGGCTAGGCTCTGCTCTAGCCTGTAATTGAAAACCCACACAACATAACTCCATGAAATACTTTCGCATTAGTATAGCAAAACATATTTTAAAAATATTTTTTCTTTGTCCAAATTGGAATAGCTTTCATAACCGTACCAGTTTTACCAAGCACGTTCAACCAGCAAGCAAGACTTCATTTTTCATCTACCACTATTATCGGCACTATTGTAATGTAAGTCCATTAATCGCTCTTATTGGTGAAATTTCCTACCAATTACATGGAAGAGAAATAATTTTTCAAAAAAAATTTGTTATAAAATTTGTATCTATACATTGGAAATTGCTAAATATTTTTTACATAGAAAAACTATTTCAGTTCTTATTGATTAGAAAAAGAATTATTAATAACTAGTTAAGAACCTATAGCAGAAACTAATAATTATTTTTCACTATTATTTTCTTAAGAAAAGTAATATGACCATAGCATTTTTAATATAGTTTATAAGTTTTAAACTATATTATTTCCTACACTTTCTCCCATAGCTAAAATTACCTTATTTCACAAACATGCCAATTTAGAGAATTGATGAGAAGAAATGGAAGTTGTTAATTAAAAAGAATTAAATGTGGAAGTTTGTTGTGGCAGGATACACCTAGCTCAAGGATGAAAAATGTAACTTTGATTAGAACTTAGCAAATCTATGATGGGTTTTTATGTAACCAAAGTCACATGTTAGTTGATTAGAGGAGCCATACTATTTTAATAATTCCCTCTAGAGGTGTAATGCAAAAATTAGCTATTTTCTTTCTTATTTGTGCGGAATCTTTCTCTTTAGGCCAAACATGTTATTTTAATTTAAAAATAAACTTAAATTCTAAAACATAACTTCCTTTAAATTCGTATGACCTTTTAGAAGAGATCCAACAAGATGCATGTGTCAAATCTTTCCAATGTAAAAAGAATACAAGATTATCCTTCATATACCTCACAGATTCACTTTTTTTTTACAATTGGACATGGCATGGTTGAAACCCTGGATAAATCCTTGCACCAACATAGCCTCCAATCACCACCAAAAGAACCAACCTCCCTAAAATGTGAACCAAAATTGTGTGATAACAGTAGCAAGGTGTTAAATCCTAATTGTTGCACTATAACAATGTTGAGACCAACATATGAGGTTGATTCCTACCAAAAAATGGGTGTTATAGATTGAAGGAGGAGGTTCATCATTAAACTCTAGTGATTGGGTGAAATGGGGCCATCAATATGAGTTGGTGGAGCGGGTAGAGGATGAGTCATCATGTTTTCCACATGGATTTGTAATAGAAACATTTGCACCACCTAGGAAAACTACCAAAAGGAAGAATTTAAAACCATCAATGATTTTAACAAGATCAAGAACTTGTCAGAGGTTCCATTGGTTCCAAGAACCACCAAAAACCTCACATTCCTTTTTGTTTGCATTTTTCCTTCCCTTTCTTCATCTTTCACTTTCCTTTTTCCTTTAAATTCACTTTTTTTTGGGGGTTAGAGGTTCCCCAAGAATCAAAAATTGCCACAAGTTCACACAATTCTTGGAACCTTGAGAAGCTCTGATAATACAACATTTTTTTCTTTCTTCATTCAAGCTTCATCATTTTGTTACCTTTTTGGGGGTTCTAACCCTATAAGGAACCATTGAGACAACTAATTTTTTGATTTTTTGAGTTTGAGTAACTGACTAAGAACATGGGAGGGGAACACAACCATGAGAACATTTTGACATGATGACCCTTATGGAAACTTCTTACATTGGTTATTGATGAGGGATCATACTTCATAGGCACACAAAAGGAAGAGAATCAAGAAAAAAGGAAAAAGAATTGAGTCCCAACAAGGTTCTAGTTGGGAAAGTGTGTCTCTTGTAGGCAAAATGAGAATCCAAAATCTCTAGGCAGACCAAAAATAGAAAAACGAGGAACCAAAACTGACTCATTAAGGGAAAAAAATATGTACATGACAAAACTCACAACCAATTAGCAATGACAACACAAGGACAACTAAAGAATGGCTATGAAATAAATTTTTAACACAATGCAGGCTAGCCCTACAAAGGATGGATAAAGTTACTTGCCTCTATCAAATACCATCATATTAAAGGAATTGATTTCCCTCAATCCATAGTTATTTCCTCCACAGAGCTATAGCAATTGTATCCTTCTCCTTTCAAGCACAACCTTACGATTACCTTTAAAATTTTGAAGACATCCCACCATTAACCTTTCCACTACATGACACCCACAAAACATAGGCCACCACACTATCTTCCATTGCACCCTTTATCTTTATAGCAATTAAGGGAAACAATTGAAAACTTAGATCAACAACAAAAGAAACTTTGGTATTTTCACACCTACTAAACTCTTTGGGTGAATTGAGGCAAAAAGAGAATTCCTCCAATTCACATTGAAAATAAAAATATTCCACCTCATTGAATTGATCTGCCTAAGGAAAGACATCCTCTAATAGTTCAAATTGAAAAAATTGAAGCTCTGGAATATAAGAGACTTGAGTAGCCAACTGATCATTAACTTGGAAATTTTATTGCTACTCAACATCATTGTAAGATGTATGTTGGGCCCAACTTAAATACCCTAACTTAGGTACACTATTATCCACATCACAAAAAACTACATCTTTATCACAATCAAAAGCTTCATATTTAATTACACTCACCTCTAGGACTATGGGAAACCAACATATCTTGGAGTCACTTATGTTGATGCAATCTTCATCAACACAACATTTTGGATCAAGAGATACTTTGAGTGAAGAGCTACACTCTTCAAATTATATTTCTATTTCAATAGTGTCTTGGAAATCTATTATGACATGTATTGCAAAAATTAGACATGTGGCACATATCTCCTTCCACATTCAACTCTACAATATCACTTTCATATGACCCTTTTGAAGTGAATTGTGTATGAGGAAGCCAACATGTTGTACACCAAACAAAGAGGCTCTCATACACATCCATATGATCACCCACTAATATTATTCAAGTTCAAACTCTTCACAATGAATATCATCAACTATACAAACACTTGGTTTTTCATTCAGTTTATCATGTATAGTTGTTCCTATGCTATCCTCGTTTAAATAATCATTAGTAACTTCAAAATTAGAAAAAGGGACAAAAAAGGTAAAAGATCAAACAAGAAGACATATTCTTGTTCACCATTTACATCACTAACATGTGCATGTGTTGCATAATCAACTACTTGAGATAGTTCCTTTGATAAATCATTTGCATGCACATCTTCCTCGTTGCTCATAATGTTGTAACATGCAACAGGGTCATTTCTCTCATTCTCAAGTTGAAGTTCGACATTAAATCCTTCATTACAATCACCCACGGATGACTTATCCAACTAAAGGTAGGTGCATACACTATCATTATCTCATGTACTATTGTCATATTTTGCACATACACCTTCTACCTGCTTGCAAACACAAACATCACTTAATATTGTTCTTCTACAAGTGATGCAACCTCCATACATTTATTGTCTTCAACAACTTACATATCACCAATGACTTTGTTCTCCAGGATAAATATTCTACAATCATATATTTTCCCAAATAATCAATTAAATAAAGGTACCGTATGCATGATGCATGTTAACCAATTATTTTTTTCCCGTATTGAGCTGAAACCTAGAGTAACATCACAAGCTTCAAGAAACCAATATAGAAAGGTGTGTTAGGTCAAAAATTATTTAGGATCTGGGAAAGGGAGACAACAAATTTGTGACTAAAAACCATGTTAGACTCTCCCTTTAATCCATCTAATGTTTTCTAATTATTTGAAAAGGATAGAAGGGTTCAAACACAATTAAGTTAATTCTTCTTCAAATGCAACACCAAGTTGATTCCATGAAGCAAAAAAGTGCTCAAGGAAACCAACATACTGGTGCAGGTGCACCCTTGCAAGATTATGCCTCCATGAGGCAATTTTAGCCTTTTGATTTAGTCTAGTTGATTTCATGTGGAAATAAGGCCTAAGTGGCCACATTTATCTTGTATTAGGTCTTAGATTGTAATTTAGGGTCATTTTGGGCATAAATGTAAAAATTGCAAAATATTGACAAAATGTTGTCAAGCAAAATTGTAAAATGCAACAATTTGTGAGAAGTTGGAAGGTGAAGGGAAAAAGTAGTTGTTGAGTTGGTTTTAGGTGTTGGAGATGTTTATTTAAGGCATTTTGAAGCCTCATAAATCTTGAGGAAGGTTGGAGGACAATGTATGAATTTGAAGTTCAATGAAATTCTCAGTTTTTTAGTTAATTTTTTGTAATTTCATGGTTTCAGGCCATTGTATGACCACAATTTGTGAAATAATCCTTTCCTCCTCCATTTTATGTTATTTCCCTATGAATATAATTTAAAATACAATTGATTTCATTCAAATCCATTCAGTATTGTGAAAGTAATGGTCAATTTTCTTTAGGCGGGTAAAACCCTGAACTAGGGTTACAGTTAGTCTTTAAAATTGCTTTTCTCTTATTCTAACCATTGGATTCTCCTAAAAAAAATTGGAAATAATGTTTGAATGGTATACTAAATGATCTCAAAGTTGCAAAGTAGGAGGAAGAGGTTTAGAGCAGTTTCTACGTTGCCCTAAGTCTGGAAAAAGTGAATAAGACTGGTAAAATACAGTATACAATGATGTTTAAAGAGTTTTGTTAATGGGTTTGGAGTCTTTTTAGTGATGTTGTTTTAAAAATGTGTGTAGATGATTTTGAATCCATTTATTTTATTTTTTTGTGGGTTTGATGAGTTTTTGGTGACCATTTATTGACTTTCATGTCTGGACAAAGTTGTTACAGTCACCATTGAGACTAAAAATGAAGGTTTTGAATTGGTAATTGATTAAACGTTTTGAATGAAGTTTGGAGAATGGTCTACTATGATTGTGCAGCCCTATTTATAATTGTTTGTAATGTTAGAAAGGTGAAATGGGCTTTGTATTGAATAGTTGGTTGTTTGTGTGGACTAAAAGGACCTAAATGTTGATTTAGGATAGTCAATTGGAAAATCCTTATGTATAAGATGAATACATTGATGATAGGGATCGAGACAGTTATTTTAATGTTGCTCAAGGTGTTTTGTGGAATCAATCAATGGTTTTGAGTTTTGTTTTCAGTTTAAGTTCTTTGGAATCAAGAGTTAGTGAAAGAAGGTGAGTCCTGATTGAAAGGACAACAAAATTTGGTTGAGATTTTTGTGAAGTTGATTTGTGAATCCTCGTGATTGCATCGCATACCAATTATTTCCTTTCCCATCCAATTACCTAAAAAAAAATTCTCATCCATATGTCTTCATCATAAAACTGATACTTTTCCATGAAATTTGAAAACACTCCAACATGTGCATCCCCCTCCTAATGAATATACTCATTGAACCATGGCATCAATCGATAGATTAAAGATATCATTGTTTACCTTTCATAATTGACCATAGAAAGGTCGAGCTACATATAAATGGGTTCAAGTGGGACAATAGGGGATGGAGAAACATGTTTCTCTATAATAGTAGTGATTTTATTTGACTGTATGGCTTTGATTATTTCTTCACATTATTTTTTGAGTTCCTTAAGCTCTTATATCCTTGACTTGTTTTCGAGTATTGGATTCCTATAGGTTTGAATGTGGATTTTGATTTTGTATTTGGATATATGAATAGCATGGGGGGTCATTCTCATATGATGCAGGAGCATCATTGCTAACTAGAGATAGATAATAATATTGTCATAAGGTCTAGGTTGATAGGTATCTCCCAAGTTTGTTTCCCTTCATTTGTATGTGGTTAAAATTCCAAATTTGTGTAAAGGTCATGGAGGAGGTAAATAAGGCCTTGTAAATGAGTTGTAAAGGTCAAGTTTGGATTGGTATGAGTAGTTATAGACTAAATAAGGCCATGAAGCCCTATCATCATGCAAATGATGTGGAAAGGGAGTCAGATAGGTGTGCTACAGTGATAGTTAACTGATTTTCCCTTCCTGGCATGTTGTTGAGCTTCTTTAGGGTTAGTTGAGTGACTTTAGGAGAGGATTTTGATGAGCTAAACATAGGAAAACAAACTTCCCTTCATAAATACATGAGAATTATGCATGTACAAATGGTGTATGAAAAAAATAATGCAAGTGTCTAAAGTATGAAGTGATTTTATTGAGTTTTGTTCATGTTTCCACAAAACTGTCATGTTGTCAATGACAGGACAACAAGATTGATTTTGACAGCAGCAATTTAGAGCAATCCTTTTAGCTCTATGAATGTTTAGACACTTCAACAAGGTCAAAAAAAGTCCAAAAAAAATTATTTGAATCTTGAAACCCAGTTTTGTGATTTTTAGGCTTAATTATGTGTTTTTTGGCCTCAAACTAGGGCAAGGGTTTACTTTATGTTTCCACTAGCTAAATCTATCAAAATTTTGGATTCTTAATACTTATAAGTTTACATTAAAGTGTGAAAATTTTCATACCTAGTACACATTTTTAGGTGTCATATTCATCAAACCCTTGGTTTGCAAGCTTCTACATGGTAGTATGATCGTATTTTTTGAAATTTCTTGTGTTTTGTGAGTGATAAATGAAATTCTATTATTTATACATGTTATAAATGTCCATTTACAAATTCCATATCAATATTAGGTCCTAATAAATCCATTTGGTCTATGTTGTTACAAAACAGTCCCCTAAATAGGCCTAATTTGACTATAAACAGTCTAGTTTTTCCCTATTTTTTACAAAAAAACCCTATCTTATTTTAACATATGATTATTAAGGTCCAAAATGGTATCCAAATAAGGTCTCAGATATACAATATCAAGTGTATGAATGGATTTATGACAGAAAAGGTCTCTGAGAAAGGCTACAAGCTCCTAGACCACTTACAAAGCAAGTACATGTTATACTGATCACAGAGCTCTTCCCATGCATGGATAAGGTTGGTATAGTGAAGTTAAGAATTTATGATGGTTTTCAAACCATGGTGAATTTCTATAAGTCTTCCAATCAAGATTTGGTCTTGTTCTAAGCCTAGAGTGAAGCTAGTGTGAGCTAGTGGGAGATTGAATTGCTTAGTTCATTTCATGAACATGCCAATTTGAGGTCATATGATATATTTTATGAGTCCATAAATGTTCTATGTCATAATAAAGGGCCACGAAGGTTATGAGTCACGTGAATAATGAAGGAATGATAGGTTGTAAGAAAGTGTTCAAGGTAAAGAGCCAAGTTGATGTGAGTATGACTGAGCTAGGAAGGCATCAGTTTGGTATTAGAGCTTAGGAGAAGCTCTTGGAAAGGAATAAAATTTTATGAGTGCAGGTAGCAGCAAGGATAAGATAGTAAACCAAGAAGATAGAGGTGGACTCTTAGATATTTTTTAGAGAAAGAATTGTGACAAGCGAAGCCCTAAAGGTCATTAAAGGATTGAGAAGGAGTAGAAAATCTCAGAGAGAGAGAGATGGTGAAGACATCCATGCACAAGGTGCAGGGTGAGAGTTTGATGTATCTTGTTGAATTCATTAATGAAAAGGTGATTGCAGGTAGAATCTCATTGAGCCATTGAGCAAGGAGATCAAAAGACTAGGGTGTAACAAACCTAGGTGAAGACTAGAGAATTATCAATAGACCAAGAATATGAAGAAGCTTGGGTGAGATAATTACAGAGGTACCAAAAGACTAAGAAGGTGGCTTAGGTGAGGTGTCTAGTTGGAAGTGACAAAGTACCTGCTAAAGAAGAAAAATCACATCAAAGTCTATGGATAGAGATTTGAGAGAGAGGTAAGAGCTTATTGGAGGTCAAAGGAGGTATTAAAGATAGAGGATAGACATGAAAAAAGAAATGAAGTACTTGATAGGAGGAAGTTGTCACAAGAAGATAATTGGAGATGTCCAAGAGAGCAAGTTGGATAGAGAAAAAGAAATAAATGTGATAAGAGAGAGGTTGGATTGCCTGCTGGAGTTGTTGAAGACTCAAAAAGTGGATGGAAGATAAGGAAAAAGGTTAAGTAACCTTTGGCTTGGTTACTTTTGAGAAATATGAGACATAGGATGAATCCCATAGAAAATAAGAGGTTCAAAATCCATAGAGGGTTGAGTGTAGAAAAGATTGAAGGCATGGTGAAGCATGAGGATAAGTTCTTGTATGAAGAAACTATCATTTGTGAACTTGAAGAAAGATCTATACTTGGTGAAGAAGATCAAATGGATGAAAACCTTTTTGAAGACGTGAACCTATTGGTTAAGCAAGAGAAGGAGATGACAATCTATGATGCATCAAAGAAGACATGGTAGCTACAAATTTTTCAAATTGACTTTACTTTTTAGTGTTTGTTAACAGATGATGACATGATGATAAAGAAGGAAAAAAAAACTTGTCTTTTGGAACCAAATGCAAAGAAAATATAATCCAAGGATGTTCACTTGAAGAGATTGAGAACATGTATTCTAATGAAGTTTTTCAAAATGGAGAAAGAAACCATTAAGACTTGCAAAACCTTCTGAAGCCAAACAATGAAAACAAACATGAGCTGATAGAATCTCATGGCATGGAGAGGATGGATGAAGAAAGTAAGTTGGTATGCACCCTTTCAATTGAAGATACAAGGTCTTATAAGGAAAATGCAAGGTCTGATTTGCAGTTGAGAATAATGTTTGTGAATGAGATGGTCGTGTTACTCCATGAAGAAGACTGTGTAGGTAGAAATGAAGTGATTGCAGGTCTTATAGAGGCAGAAAAACAGAGTTATGAGATGCACATGTGTGATCCATATGGTGTTGAAATCCAGCACAACCAAAGAAATCAGTCTTATGGACCCTTGAGAGAGCAAGTTGATCTATAATACCTAAAGGAGTTGATCATGCAAGTAGTTGAAACCATTGAATATGAAGAAAAAATTAGAGAAATTACTTTGAGTAAGGAGAAACTTATTTAAATTGAAGAGTTTAATGAAGGCATAAGACCTCATCAAATGAGTATAAAGTCTGATATGCAGCCTAAAGTAGTGAGTAAAGGTCTAGAGTATGGTAAGACATCAGTTGTGTTACCTTATGAAGAAGGAGGTAAATGTGAAAGAGGGGAAGTGAAAGAATATAGTAAAGAAGAATAGGAACTTGGGAATCAAGTCATGCAAGAGCTTGACTAATTAGACCTCATAAGAGATGAGGAAGCTATCAAAGAAGAAAAAATTGAGCTTATAAAGGCCCTTACACAAGAGGAGGATGGTGACAAAGTAGTAGGGCAGATTTACAAAAGGAAACAGTATGGTTGCTTGAGGAGACTCACAAGCCTCAATGTGTTATGTTTAACAATTTTATGAGTTATGTAGGTATAGGTATCTTGGTGGAAGAATATCTTGAAGGAGCTTGAACAAAGAAGTTGATAAGAGAAGAGAATAATAAGAATCAAGTCACATATATGATATGGGACAAACATGGTCAAAGAGGATATACCTCAAGAACTAATGGAACAACAAAGAGGTCAAGATACTTCTAAGGGAGCAGAGTTATACAAAGAGAACAAAATTAGACAAGTGGAAGGAAAATTTGAGGAAAAGGTATGTATAAAAGACTTGGCAAAGACAATTACACTTCAAGAGCCAAGAAACCATAAAGAAGAACAAGAAGCTAATAAGAAAGCAAGGGCATGCAATAATTTCAAGGAAATAGGAAACAAAACAGGGGATATGAAGCATATTTTGATTCAAGAACAAGTCCTTAGAATCATAGAAGAACAAGGTCTAAAAAGAAACGAATGGAGCTTTAGTTGTTGTGTTAAAAGAGAATTGATTGGGAAGATGTGGGAAACTAATACAAACATAGCCAATAAGAAAGAGGAAGGTATTTTGAAGACCATAATGCATGAGAAAATGAAGTCATTGATATTTAAGAATGGATACCTTAGAATCCATTATGACAATGAAGATTGTGAGAACAAAAAAACATGGAGGTTACACTATGAAAACATCAAAGCTTTGAAGAGTGACAAGGAATCGAGTCAAGAACCTAATGGAGATGTGATTATCTCTTATATGTTTTTTGTATATGTAAGTATAGGTCAAAATTGTATAAGGAGGAAGGTTGGCACCAAGAAGAAATAAAGTTGCTCATTTGAAGAGCATGCTAAAACAAGTCAATCATTATCATTCTAAAAAATACCATGGGATCTAGGACAGTATGAGGATCTGAAAGAAGAAAATAAAGGTGAATAGATGAATGATAGAAATAGAGAAATCATAAACAAGAGTAACAAGACCAGGAAGCAACAAGAAAAGATGAAAATTCATGAGTAATTTCCCAAAGAGACACCAAAGCAACCCAAGGAAATTTTGGACAAGAAAGTGATCAAGAAAACAAGAGGAAAAGAGTACTTTTAGGATTTGATCAAATGGAGGAATCAACCAATTGAAGATTCAACATGGATGACTGCATGTGACATCATCAAGCTAGCTACAAGTGTGGAAGAATTAATGCACAACAACAACAAATGATGAAAGTTATTTTTTTGCTCCTTGGTAGTATGATGCATGAGCATCATTGCTAGCTAGATATAGTTAATAATATTTTCATAAGTTCTAGGTTGATAGGTATGTTCCAAGTTTTTTTTCCCTCTTTGTATGTAGTTAAAATTTCAAATTTGGGAAAATTTCATGGAGGTAAATAAGGCCTTGTAAATGAGTTGTAAAGGTCAATTTTGGATTGGTATGAGTGGTTATAGACTAAATAAGGACATGAAGCCTTGTCATCATATAAATGAGGTATAAAGGGAGTCAGATAGGCATGCTACAGTGATAGTTAATTGATTTTCCCTTCCTAGCATGTTGTTGAGCTTCTTTAGGGTTAGTTGGGTGACTTTAGGAGAGGATTTTGATGAGCTAAACATAGGAAAACAACCTTTCCTTCACAAATTTGTGAGAATTATGCATGTATAGATGATGTATGATGGAAATAATGCAAGTGTGTGAAGTATGAAGTGATTTTAATGAGTTTTGTTCATGTTTCCACAAAATTGTCATGTTGTCAATGATAGGACAAGAAGCTTGATTTTGACAGTAGCAATCTAGAGAAATCCATTCACCTCTGTGAATGTTTAGAAACTTCAACAAGGTTAAAAAAAAAAGGCCAATTTTTTTTATTTGAGGTCTTGACACCCAATTTGTGATTTTTAGGCCTAATTATGTGTTTTTTGGCCTCAAACTAGGGCAAGGGCTTACTTTATGTTTCCACTAGCCAAATTTCTCCAAAGATTGGATTCTTAATTCTTGTAAGTGTATAGTAAATTTTTCCAAGTTTCATACCTATTCCACACATGCAAGTGTCTTATTCAGCAAAATCTTGGTTTGCAAGCTTCTACATGGTAGCATGACTGTATTTTTTTAAATTTCTTGTGTTTTGTGTGTGATCAATGAAAGGTGATTGTTTATACATGTTATAAATTTCTATTTTCACCTTCCATATCAATATTAGGGCCTGATAAATCCATTTGGTCTATGTTGCTACAAAATAGTCCCCTAAATAGGCCTAATTTGACTATAAATAGTCCAATTTTTCCATATTTCGTACAAAACAACCCTATCTCATTTTCACATATGTTTAGTAAGTTCTAAAAGGGTATCCAAATAACATATCATATATCCATTATCAGGTGTATCTATCGAGTTATGACAAAAAAGGTCTCTAAGAAAGGCTACAAGATCCTAGACCACTTACAAAGCAAGTACATGTTATACTGATCACAGAGCTCTTCCCATGCAAGTATAAGGTTATTATAGTGAATTTAAACATGGCTAATTGTTTTCAAACCATGGTGAATTTCTATAAGTCTTCCAATCAAGATTTGGTCTTGTTCTAGGCCTAGAGTGAAGCTAGTGTGAGCTAGTGGGAGATTGAATTGCTTAGTTCATTGCATGGACATGTTAATTTGGGGTCATATGATCTATTTCATGAGTTTGTACAAGTTCTATGTCATAGTAAAGGGCCATGAAGGTTAGAAGTCATGTGAATAATGAAGGCATGATAGGTTGTAAGCAAGTGTTCAAGGTAAAGAGACAAGTTGATGTGAGTATGTTTGAGCTAGCCTAAATGCATCCTTTCCAAAGACTAAAGATCAATTTGAAGCATGCAAGAAATTTCATGAGGAGAGTAGCAAGATGAGTAGGGACAACCACTAAAGGTCAATGCAATTGAAAGAACAAGCTACTCCAAGCAAGAAACAGTTGCAGCCACTAAAGGTCATAAAGGGATTGTCACCATAAGGAGAGCATTGAAGTATGCAAAGGGATGATGAGAGTTGAATGTGGATATGAAGAGAGGTAGACAAAGCACATTAATGGTGGTCATGTGGATTTCAAAAGGAAATCGTATTCCTTTGATAATGTGAATGTAATGCATGATATTTCATGAATAAACATTCATGAATAAGTGTCAATATAAATTATTTTCATAAACAAGTGTCATTATCACTCTTCTTACCAAAGACTAAAGATCAATTTGAAGTATTCAAGAAGTTTCATGAAGAGACCAATTCTTTGGATGTGGCTCATGGATTTTACTACCAATTCTCTTTCTTACAACATCTCTTTGATTGGGAGAGACCCTTGTGTTATCCTTCCAAAAATCTTGTATTAGAGATCTCAAGGCTTGAGCAATTTCTTTATCTTTTCGTGGTACACTACCCAAGAATTCCCATAACTCATTGCTATTTAGATCCTCCACTCTTTCACGCCTTCTTTTGGCTCTCATTAGCGATGACCTACTTATTTTCAAAGATTTACTTGTCTTTGTAATGTTCATCGTATTCTTGGTTTGACTGCTTAACAATGTTGTTGTCATCACACATCATGTGGTACAACTATCTTTTGCGTGTGAGGTAGAACCCACGCTCTCGTATGTACTCATCAGATTCTTTACAATAGATTTTTCACTTGAGTCATCCGATGTTCTTAGCCCAAGAGTCTTCATGGTGGGCCTAAATTTGAGTTGCCTTATTATTTCAACAAATAGTTGACATCTTCCAGCCTCACTTAGCTTCTCAAAAAATAAACTTCATATCCTCTTTGCATATCTTTGACATGTATGTTTTGGAATTTTAACAGCCATTGTTTTCAAAACATTAGAATCAATATCAATCAAATATTTAGGTTTTCTATGCAAAACTCTAGGAGGATTTCTCAAAGGTAAAGTTGTGTCAACATTAGGAATGTCAACAACATTGGGGATAGATGAAATACCTTCAATTAAAGGTGAAATCGATGACATACCTTGAGGTTGGCATGTAAACGATGGTGTACCTCCAACTTGAGATGTGGTATGTGGAGTTTCTTCAAATAGAGATGTGCTTGCTGATGTAATTTCAAAACCACATGTTGTTGATGGTGTCTCTTCAACTAGAGATGTGATTGTTGATGTACTTTGAACATGAGATATTGTAGATGGTGTGCATTGAACTTCACTTATGGTTGATGATGTGCCCCCAACTTCTGGATTCATTTCTCTCCTTGCACGAAGTTTTTGCATCCATTCCCTTTGTGCTGCCAATTTGACATCTCTCTTAGATTGCACAAGAATTTCTTCCTCTATGGACTGCAATTTCTTTTCTTCACAAGCTTTCCTTTTTGTTTCTCTTCTCCTTGCATTTTCAGCTTCACGTTCATCCGACATTAGAGGCTTTGCTCATTTCCTTGGAATGACATTGAATGCTATATGTTCACAAACACACATAGAACAAAACTAAGCTAAGTTATTGATTTGTTTTTGGGTTCGGGTATGGATACGAGAATCCGGTACGCGATTTGGTCAAAAAAAAATTTGGGGTTGGGGACGTTAATACAAAAACATATAAAAATTAGAAATATATACATATTTTCCGTGGTAATTAAGTTCAAAATACACCACCATATTAATAGTCAAATAACATAGCAAAAATACATCCCACTTTCATAGTAAAATATTAAAATATTAGTGATACTCAAATGCCATGATACAAAATTATAATTAAAGTTCAAACATAAAAATGTCAAGTAAACATAAATTGTGTTTTTTTAGTGGAGTCATTGTGAAATAAGTTTAAGTGTGTTGAGCATGAAATTGAACAGATCAATACCATACATAAATACTGGAAGGCCATAGCATTGGTGACTTGTTGAAAGACCTCTGAAGTAGTCTTTGCACCATATCCATAATGATAAAAATAGCAACTTACATTGAGAGATTTATTATTTATTGAAAAAGGTCCAATAGTTGAGATAATTTGTTGCTTTCAATTGAAAATGGACCAATTCATGAACATATTAGTGTTAAAAGATATAAAAGAAGCTGGCAATTGTGTTGCTTTTAGCATATAAATCAAATCAAATAACATTCAAGCTATAAAATAATTGACGAAGCTACCACCAGAATCAAGAAAATCAATAGGTAGGAAATGTACCAACTTGGTTTCCAATGCTTCTAAGACCTCACAATGAATCCATTTAAAAACAAGATTTATGTTGCTTTCAATTGAAAATTTGAAACAGACCAATTCATGAGCATATTAGCATTAAAAATGTGAAAGAAACTGGCAATTGTGTTTCTTTTAGCATATAAATCAAATCAAATAACATTCAAGCTATACAACAATTGATGAAGGTTGCACCAGAATCAGGGTAGTCAGTGGGTAGGAAAAGTAACAACCTAGTTTCCAATGCTTCTTAGATGTCACAATGAATCCATTAAGAAAACACAATTTCTATTTACTTGACTTGGTGAAACAAGATTCTTAGCTTCAACAAACCAATCTTGCAAGATGGATGGTGCCATAGAAGTCAACTAAAAGTCAAAAAAAAATAAAAAATGTCAAAAACGTTGAATATTCCTCGACCTGGGCATTCAAACAGTTGGATTCATTCGGATACATAACAAATACGATATTTTAATACTCACAAGGTGGGTTTCATATCCTATCCATATCCACAAACCTATACTTGTATCCTGGATGAATTTGAATCGAATTTGTATCAAATCTCAAATCTATATCAAATCGAATCGTATCTGAGACCTTTTCTAGGCGAATCGGTAACTTAGAAAGTAAGTAATGCATTTTATGAAACATATTCATATCGTTGATTACGTTGCATTTTATGAAACACACAAAGCATTTTATGAAACATATTCATATCGTTGATTACATTGCATTGCATATCTTTCAAACTCAAAGAATTCCTTTATGTTGTATAGTTCTACCAAAACAATTTTCATACATGTCTACCTCAGCCTTTTTCATACATGTCTATCAAAGAATTTTATGAAAGAAGGTAGTGAGATGTTTGGAAAAATGCCTCAAAGAAATGTGGACTCATGGTGATGGACATCACAATGAGACCACATTTCTTTGAGGCATTTTTCCAAACAACTCACTATCTTTTCTATCCTACCACATTTTACATACATGTCTACCAAAGCATTTTATGAAACATGTCTATGCTAATATAACTTTAATACATGTCTACCAAAGCATTCACCATACATTTCTACCAAAGAATCTTATCAAATAGTTCACTTCCTTACTGCTATGGCTAAAAGCCTAAAATAGGTGCATTTGAAAGAAGGTAGTGAGCTATTTGAAAGAATGCCTCAAAGAAATGTGGTCTCATGCTGATGGACATCACCATGAGACCACATTTCTTTGAGGAATTCTTTCAAACAACTCATTTCCTTTTCTATGCTACCACATTTTCCATACATGTCTACCAAAGCATCTTATCAAACATGTCTATGCTACCACATTTTTCATACATGTCTACCTCAACCTTTTTCATACATGTCTACCAAAGCATTTTATGAAAGAAGGAAGTGAGAAGTTTGGAAAAATGGCTCAAATAAATGTGGTCTCATGGCAATGGACATCACCATGAGACCACATTTCTTTGAGGCATTTTTCCAAACAACTCACTACCTTTTCTATGCTGCCACATTTTCCATACATGTCTACCAAAGAATTTTATGAAACATGTCTATGCTACTATGGATTTTAATATATGTCTACCAAAGCATTTTCCATACATGTCTACCAAATCATCTTATCAAATAGTTCACTTCCTTGCTGCTATGACTAAAAGCCTAAAACAGGTGCTTTTGAAAGAAGGCATTGAGCTGTTTGAAAGAATGCCTCAAATAAATGTGGTCTCATGGTGATGTCAAGAATGCCTCAAAAAAATGTGGTCTCATGGTGATGGACATCGCCATGAGACCACATTTCTTTGAGGAATTCTTTCAAACAACTCACTTCCTTTTCTATGCTACCACACCTTCCATACATGTTTACCAAAGCATCTTATCAAACATGTCTATGCTACCAAATTTTTCATACATGTCTAACAAAGAATTTTATGAAAGAAGGAAGTGAGTTGTTTGAAAAAATTCCTCAAAGAAATGTGGTCTCATGGTGATGGACATCACCATCAGACCACATTTCTTTGAGGCATTTTTCCAAATAGCTCATTTCCTTTTCTATGCTACCACATTTTACATACATGTCTACCAAAGCATTTTATGAAACATGTCTATGCTACTATGGCTTTTAATACATGTCTACCAAAGCATCTTATTAAACAGTTCACTTCCTTTCTACTATGGCTAAAATCTTAAAACAAGTGCTTTCAAAAGAAGGCAGTGAGCTATTTGAGAGAATGCCTCAAAGAAATGTGGTCTCATGGTGATGTTCATCACCATGAAACCAGATTTCTTCAAGGAATTATTTCAAACAAATCACTGCCTTTTCTATGCTACCACATTTTCCATTCATGTCTACCAAAGCATCTTATCAAACATGTCTATGCTATCACATTTTTCATACATGTCTACCAAAGAATTTTTTATACATGTCTAACAAAGCATTTTATGAAAGGAGGCAGTGAGCTATTTGAAAAAATGCCTCAAAGAAATGTGGTCTCATGGTGATGTATGGGACATCACCATGAGACCACATTTCTTTAAGGCATTTTTTCAAATAGCTCACTACCTTTTATATGCTACCACATTTTCCATACATGTCTACCAAAGCATCTTATAAAGCAGTTCACTTCCTTGCTACTATGGCTAAAAGCCTAAAACAGGTGCTTTCAAATACAAAGGAAGGATATAGTCAAATCAAATCTGTAAAACAATAGTCAACTCTAAAGGGAAGTCTTTGACAATGAAGTGTTAAGAGAAAATGAAAAGTCATTATGGCTGTAGTAGGGCAGATTTTGGAGTTTGAAAATTTTGACAATCATGATTATAAGGACATTATTCTTTGGTTTTAGTTGTGCAAACATAAGAAGGCATAAAGGATAGTGACTTCAAGCTATTTCAAAGGATAGTGATTGCATCAAGCATTGCACATCTTTAAAACTCAAAGCATTATTTCACATTGCATAGCTAATGTAACTAGATGTTTATAGATGGAAAAATTTCAATTACAATCTAATGTTTTTGAAAGTCAACCGATGTGCAATTGATTATCTATTTTTACCTTCCAGGTTAAAATAATGCATTAAAAGGGTCAATAAGTCAAATATCTCAGGTTTCACAAGGTCTCCACTTGAAAGGATTTATTCAAAGGGGAAAAAAGAGATATTAAAAGCCTTGGTTTTGCCAACTTTTGAAAGCATATTTTAAAGAAATCTCCTTTTTTTTAATATTATCATTGTTCAAATGATAATGTTAAGGGTCAAATATCCAAGTCCAAAAGACCCCTTTTGGTAAAAAAGAAATAAACCACATTGAAAGGTTTGAAGGAAATATTTTAATTGCATGGAAAATAAAAGGCAAGCTCTTGTTTCAACGCCAAGTTAAGTCAAAAAAGAAAAACTAAGAGGAAAAAATTCATGTTATGTAAGAGATTTAGGGCTTTTGTTTCAGTTGGAAGGAAAAAACTTGAGAAAATGAATGGAAAACAAAATGAGGACAACTATGGAGAAGCATGTAGTGGATTTATCTATTGGTTAACTTTAGTTCATGAGAAATGGAGACTCAGGAATGCAAATGCTCAATAAGACAAGTCATAAAAGGAAGGGATGTGTTTGTAGGAGGCAACATGATCAAAGAGTAGGTCGGTATATTGAAACCCTTTGTTCTCATCTTCACTGTGAAATTGAAATATATGTAATTTTTATTATGTAGAGGTAAGGTTGAGAGTTTTCAAAGAGGAAAATAGTGCAAAAATGACAGTCATTCATGAAGCTCTCATATTTGTTATGAATATGAAAAAAAACCTATAACACAAGAGTATATGAGTATGAATATAGATCCAAGCTGCCCTTATGATGATTTCAACCCTGAAATGATCTCATGGTTGTTTGAGCAAGCCAATAGTTCACAAGTGTGTGTCATTGGTGATACCTACACCATTTCATGATCAGCTACATTTTAGCTCAATCTTCAGCAAGCTCTTTGATAATCAAATGTTTTAGTTTGATAATGATGCTTTGAGCTAGAAAGGTGTTTTAATTGTGTCAATATTTTCAAAAAGAAAATAGAAAGGTAGTCCTAAGAGCAAAGGAGGTGCTACTAAAGGGACAATATTATACTTTGTTAGAACATGCATGAGGCATATGACATTTTTGGTGTCTTTTGCAAATCAAAAGAGCATGGAGCAGGGTTTAATGAGTCATGCCAAGCATAGGAAAGATATTCTTTTGGAAAAGTTTAGGAAGGTAAGGACAATCATAACTCCAATAAAGGGTAGTAACAATGAAGCTTGGAAATGTCAAGAAAAGAGAGTAGCTACATATAAATAAGAACATTCCTTAGAAGGACATTTTCACAATGCAAATGCAGATAGCATGATAAGGTTAGAGTTTTGATCAATGGAACAAATGAATGATCTATGGCAAAATTTGAAGATGAACAATGAACTTCAAACATGAATACGCAGTCACTCCACAATCATTTTGAGAACAATCACAAATAAAGATAGCTATTTTCATGGTGCTTTCCTCATAACTGTGAAGTTCAAGTATGGGAAGTTAATAGATGCTATAGGGTAGTCTTCCAGGGTTGAATATTATGTTGTCTACTCCAAAGGACAACCATCTTAGAGGACTCTGCAACAAGAAGAGCAACAATCTCAAAAGTTATGGACAACAGTTTGAAGAAGGGTTGTGAAGCACAAAAAATGAATACCTTGAGAAGAAGGCAACAAGACCATTTGAAGGTTGTCACATTAATAAATGAATGGCAGTCAAGGGTTTATAAATTACAAAAGCTAGCTCATAATAATCAAGGGGCAGCAAGGAGAAACTTTACATAGTGATAGTAATTTACAATGCATGAAACACAGTCATGAACAACATTATCAAGGGAAGAGTTTTCTTTATGTATGGACGGTCATGGGAGTTAATGAGGGACTGTCATATAAGTGATGATAGAGGACAGTCTTTGTGATTGTCATGAAGAAACAGTCTATCATAGAGGACAATAACATACATAAATTTTATGATGACTTTCAGTCAATGTTTCCACCATGATTGGAAATCAAAAGAATAAACCTAAGAGTGTAGATCAACAATGTCATCTTCCATATTCAATGGTTTGTTATCTTACAGTTTCAATGGTTTATGCTCAAATAATTATTAATTGTGCATGATTAAAGATAGGCAGTCATACCACAATGGGGGAAAAGTATTGTGCTGATAAAAGGAATGACAATCTTTTCAATTGTAATAAAGGCAAGTTATACAAGGAGCAGCAATAAAAGAGCATGGTGGTGCTATTGATCATGTGTAAATTGATTGTAGCACTGGTGTTTAAAAATGAAAATATTGTTAATGATAATACATGAAAGTGATGATTTGGGTGGCAGGTTTGTTGAAGTTTTGTCTGGGTTTGGTGAAGTGTTTAGATTGGAGCTCATGTATATGGAGGATGTTCAAAGATCTTTAATGGTGGTGTTTGAGTATAGTCACAGTCTTTTGTCACCATGAAACATGATGCAAGTCATATCAGAAGGTGGAGAGGCAAGGTTTTTTACTGTATGAGGTGTCAAGATTGGAGCTCTTAGATAGCCAAGACAGTAGGGGCATGTTCTTCTTATCATGACTTTAGATGCAACATTTATGAATGTTATTCCAAATATCATGGTGTCTATGCATTGAGGCAACATTCTGAAAGTGAAGGTGATGATCTCATTGATCAAAAGGCAGTGGTAGATTGTCTTTCAAGGGGAAGTCACACATCAAGAAAGCAAGTATAAAGCATAACTTCATGTATGACAACCATGAATAGTGAAGTATCATGATTAGATCACAGTCATCTTTAAGATTAAAGATAGATTTTGCAGAGTGGATGCAAGGGTAGAGAAAGATGGTGGTATAATAATCTTGGATAGAGCAAACATCTAAGGGGTTCATAAAGGAAATGATGACAATGAATAGAGACCACATTATGAGTATGTCATCATGAAAGATCATTGAGTTACAAAGGTAGTGTGGGAGATGACTATGGGTAAGCAGATAGGTATCAAATCAAGCATGATGAGCAAGGTTTATGTAGTAGTAAAGAAAAAAGTGTCATGGAAGCAGATTCAATGATGGTCAAATGCTTAAGAGAATAACTATGTGATCATTTATAAGTGCATTATGAGGAACAAGGTTTTGTGAGGTAGTTTTTTCCCATGTTCATAATAGACTAACCCTGTTTCAATAAAGGATAAATGCAGTAAAGGACAATGAGTAGGGGGAATATTGTCGTGAAGGAGTCTAGTTGAATGAGCAAGGGGAAGTTTGAAGGTTGATTACAGTTCAATGCCTAGGTTAAACCATCACTACCAATAAAGGAGGTTTGAAGCCTTATTTTTCCAGTCACAAAGAGATTCAAAGGACAGTCCACTATATGAATGAGAATGAATAAGGACAATCATGCCATAGTATGAATCCATGGCAGTAAAGGGCAGTAAGCTTTTTAGGATAGTCACTAATGAAGTTTCACCTTAAGTACTCTATTAAAATGACTTAGAGGCAGTCACCCTTTCACAAAGGCAACCTTTGGTATTTAAGATCACAGTCAAAAACATGGAAAATGATAGTCTTTTTGGAAAGAATGGGTGACATTCCTATGAAGGTATTAGGAAGAGTCATTAATCATGGTGTTAAAGATACAAACGACTATAATAATGATTGAGAGATAGCTAGTGAGATGAAATGCAAGTAATGGAAGGAATACAGGAATGCATTAGTTGCAAGTTGAAGACTACCCTATACAAACTTAGAAGACATGGTCATTGTTGATATTTTTGTCATTCCTTGACAAAAAAGCCACTAGAAAGGCTTTCAAGAGCTTTATAAAGTTAAAATTTTATTTTAATTTTTTATCTTAAGCCTTTCTTGTTTTGAGAAAACAATGGAGAATGAGAAAATAAAATTATGTGTTGCATTCAATGCTAAAGAAAGAAGAGTATTGGGTTTTTTGCTTCTCTCCACTCACGTAGCATGAGTTTTAACTTTTAGGGTTTTGTTTGTTGCATTGAAGAGGTTTTCTGGAGGTTAATCACAACAATATGAGACTGTAGTTGTTTATTCAAAGTTTCATCCACATTGGAGACAAAAGCATGACATACGGTATGGAGAAACAAGACTCTTTAAAGGGATTATAACAACTTGTCGCGCAAGAGATGAAGAAGGTTTCACCAGGTAGCAATAATATTGAAGAGGTGCAGGGCACATTGCAAAGAAGGAGAAGTTTTGTGCACATTATATGAAGAAAGATAAATTTCAGGATATTGTGACAAGTCATTCCTACATGCCCAAATATCACCAAAATTAAGGGATATACATGATTGGATCTAATATTTACTAGGTATTCCTTGTCTCATGAGATCTTTGACAAAAGAAAGTTATATGCAGAAGTATGAGAGAACATTGTTTTATGTTGCATATGTCTTAGAGTCTCATACTATCATGCAAATCATTTAACATTCTTGTCTGAAAAAACATATATAATGGTAGTTGAGAGTCATAAGGCATCATCTCAAGCTACTGCTGCTCATATCTAATTACCAAGCTGTATTGAACTGTTGTAAGATTCATACAAAATATCATGGTTTTTAGGCCAAAAAGTATTAAGGAAGAGGGTTTGATAAAATGCCAAAGGCAGTAACTCATCAAATGGAAAAAATGTTATTTCTCATTGTTTTGAAGGATGTACTCTTTACAAGATTGCTTATGTTGATGTGCTCTTATTCATCATATGTACATACTTACTTAGAGATAGCTTTTTTCAGTTTCCTGCTAAAAGAGGCAATTTTCTAGTAAAGACATTGTTCTAGCTTGTGTTTTTCTTCTTGCAAGGCTTGTGGGATCTTTGTCACAACATCTTTGCACTTTCATAGTAGTTCACATATGCATACATGTTAAGGTAACCCTAACAACAAATTTGTACATTAAAGGATTGATGTTTTTTTAGTCAGTGTCTGCAAGAAAGTATGCAAATTCTGAGAGACCCTTTGACATTATTGCAGGATTCTATAGACAATAAGGCCTAGGTGACATTGCCCTAGGAAAGTCTAGCTAACTTGAAGGAATGCACAAGAAAACTAGATTGGTTGAGAGAATATATTATCATCTTGAGACGATGGATTTATCCATATCATCTAGTCCTAAGGTGGATGACCTTACTTTTCAATATGAGCCATGCTAAACCCTTCCAAAGCACAAGGCCTCTGCATCTGAATAGTGAGACTTGGAGCCACAGCCATAGGTGTTCTTAGAGTCCAAGCAGTAGACATCCTTATGAAAGGAACTCTCTTGAAGTTTTGATGGACATCAAAAGGTGGAGGTTATGCAAGGTCATAGTCTCATGAATATGACAGACAAAGATTGTAGTGTATAGTTTAAGGGTACAATCAACACATTCTTTACTTGATGCAAAGAATTAGGACAGTTTTATCCATGAGTCCAAGACCTTACACAAAACCATGAGGACAATTACTAGGATTGTAAGATGGTGACTGTCAAAATGATGAATTTTTTCTTTATTTTCCTATGAAAGACTCATTATATCCCTGCTCAATGTGAAAGACATGGACAATAAGGGCATTGGAGGTGGACTTTTGAGCAAATCAAATATCATTGACATGGGTGAATATGTGCAAACGAAAAATGCAAGATACATTGGTATCATTAGACTCATGTAAAGAATATTCAATGTTTGAGACATCAGTAGATACTACATGTGATAGTGCTGGAAGATTAACATGATTGTTAAAGGGTAGAGAAAATAGATGTAGTCTTATGGAATTCCATGTTTGAAAGGTATGGCAGTCAATAGACATCTCAATAGACAATACAAAAATTAGAGATAGCTTGCATTTCCATAAGAAGAAATTCACATAGGGCACATGCAAGATCATGCCAGGACTACTAAATGATAGTCATGAAAATTGGTGAAGCTAGGAGAAGATCAAGAAATAGGGACAATCATCATGTCCTTTGAAGGGACTAGAATTTCAATGACAATCCTAAGAAAACTCAGCCCAAGGTATTGAAAATTCCATATGTCTTGATGGAAAATTCATATGAAGAGGGAAGCAATGCCACAAAAGACATTTCTTGTTGTTGTATGATAGCAATGATGGAGAAGGTACAAAAGGTTTCAAGAATTCATTTGTAAAAGAAAATGATAAAGGTACTGCCAAAGAACCAAGAAAACCCTCCATGAAGGTAGAAGGCTAGTCATTAATGATTGCTAAAAATTATGCCAGTGAAATAATGGACCTTGATGACTGTCTTGATGACCATGACCTCCTTGACTGTGATAAAAACTTTTGACTATGATTTGTAGTTTTAAGATTGTGACAAAGATATGGGACTGTGTTTTGTGATCAATATAGTTCATGTCTTTGTAACCAATGTATGAATATATACCTTTGGAATGTTTTTTAGAAAGGACAACAACTACAGTCATCACAAGGACAATATGAACATGCAATGATAGCTATAAGTCAGGGATGAGGGAGCACCACAGAGGTATGGAGATCTCATTGAGACAATGGACAGTCATATTGTATGCACATGGTTTGATGAATGGACAATCTAAATGTTTTGAAATCATAAAGAAGACAATAGAAGTCCAGTTCAAGCATGCACAATATAGTGAGTTAATAGTGAGAATAGAAGCACTTCAAGGACTTGTGGAAAATAATGATGACAGTCACATTCCATTTACATAGGCAATGGGGGCCGTGAGTAGTTGAGTTCAAGGAGACCATTGTCATAGGTATGAAGATCACAAGAGGATATCAAGAACATGGTCATCATAGTGTTTCTGAATGAACGGCCTTCAAGATGTTTGTGAAGAGATAAATGCTAATCTAAAGTGCTTGTCTATTATGGAATGAAATTCCATAAGCAAGCCCCAAAGAAGAAATCTCATGCACAGTGACATATGATGGTCATCTGTTAGTAATGAATATATTTGATCACAATCTTGGTGCATAATAAGAGTTTTGAGAAGGGGATATTGACAATTTCAAAGGAAAACAATGATAAAATCTTAAATCTCATGATAGAGAGCAAGATAGGAATGACAGTGCAACTCTAGACATGAACAACCTCAAGTCAAATAAACAAAACCTCAGGTTGTGTTCTCTTTGGAAGTCTGAAAATGAACAATAGAGTTACTTCAAGTAAGGTATAGTCACCACAGTCTAAGAATACAATCAAGAGAGCAATGAACATGATAGATTGTGAACTTCCTTCTACATTCTTACAAGTCATTTGCTAGCTTTTAGGAGAAAGTATGGAACAGTCTAGGAGTAATTTTCTTATGTGAGGGGAATGGATTGTGCAAAGAATCCAGAGGTAGCACCAAAGCTATAAAAATCCATCAAGAATAACAAAAAAAACACATGACAACATAACAGAGATCTTAAAGCAAGGTTGGAAAGCTTTCCTTTTCAAATGATGAACTGGAGATGAATTCAGCGCCATAGTTGTTGCGTGGGGTTTTTCCCTACAATATTTTGTGTAAGTTTTCTGGTGCGTGTGGTGATCTAGGTGCCTACCGATCTAGTTAAGGCTCTTCTTTTGTTTCTTTCCCTTGGTGAGGTAGTTCAATGGTTTCCTTGGTGTGGTTCCTTTCATCGGGTTTTTTTTTTGGGGCTTCTTTTTCCTTGCTACCAGGTTTCGAGGCTGAGAGTTGCCCAATTCATGGGCTTTGATATTAGGCTATGGATATTTTTAAGAGAAACTCAAATGGTGAAGGGCCTTCTTCAAAGGGGGGTTTTCCCAAGATTAGAAAAGTGAATGGGTGTTTGGAATGAAGCGAGGATCATCCTATGTTGGTAATTTAGCCGAATTATATTGCAGAGGATGTTACATACTTGAGAAACCATGCTTTAATTTTTAAATGCATGGGTTTATGCCTTGCCTTGCCAACTTTGGAAGCCTGGATTCATCAGGTTTGGAGTCTTGAAGGAGATATCAAGATAATGTTGACTGCCAATAACTATTTTTTGGTTGTCTTTTCATGCATGGTGGATAGGAATAAAGCCTTTGAAGGTGGTCCATATTTCTTCAACTAGATGTTGGTATGTGGTAATTGATCATGCTATACTGTACACTTTTCATGTCCCATTTTTTTTGCGTCATCACTGAAAAAGGAAAAATTAACAAAAAAGGAAAAAAAACTAACTTTGTAAAACCCTAATTTTGGAAGCTTCTAAGCTTGTTATAAGGGGTTGGGATGGGAGTTATAGTATGATGAAAAGGTTATTATTCGCAAGATTGTAATAATTTTTGCACTGGATATTAAAATCATTGGATGGTTGTGGTTTTGTGGATGTAGCCCAGATTGGGTGAATCATGTTAAATTCTCTGTGTTAATTTTTTTGTGTGTGTTTTATTCCTCTATTTTATTGATCAAATATGCATTTAATTGTTAGATATCTACCTTCTAACCCTAACAAGTGGTATCACAGTGGGTTGTGTTTGATTATCGTTTGCAGGAAAGTCTCATGGTTGAGTGGCAGTCTCATGGTTAAGTGGGAGCAATGGCGAATGAGGGAAGATGCAGATGGAGGATTATCTCTATCAGAAGGATTTATGGAGGCTATTGGAAGGAATAGCCAAGAAACTGGCAACAATGAGTGATGAGGATTGGAATCTTCTGGACAGAAAGGCATTGAGAGCCATTCATTTATGCCTGGCACAATCGGTGGCATTCAATATTACAACAACAAAGACAACTCAAGAGTTGATGGAAACCCTGGCGAAGTTATATGAAAATCCTTCCACCTCAAATAAGGTATTTCTTATGAAGCATTTATTTAATATGAAAATGATAGAAGGTGGGTCAGTTGTTGATCATTTAAATGAGTTTAATATGGTTACCAGTCAATTAACTTCTGTAAATGTAATCTTTGATGAAGAAGTTAGGGCTCTTCTGATTCTGTGTTCTTTGCCTGAAAGCTGGAATAGCTTGGTAATGGTTGTTAGCAATTATGTTTCTGGTTCGAATACATTGAAATTTGATGATATTGTTGGTGTTATTTTGAGAAAGGAAATTTGTAGGACAAGCTTAGGTGGAACATCCACATCAGGAAGTGTTTTGAATGCAAAAAGTAGGGGTAGAACAAAGGAGAGAGGAAATAATTCTAGAATTCATGGGAAGTCATGAGGAAAATCAAAGGAAAAAAACTCCCAATCTAGAGACAAGAGGGATTGTTGGTATTGTGGTAAGCCGGGTCATTTAAAGAAAGATTGTTGGTCTCGGAAAAATAAAGACGGAGACAAAAAGGAAGGCAATAAAGAGGAAAATGTGGTAAGTAATAAATCTGATGAGGATGCTTTGATTCTTTCCCTTGATAATGCTGATGATTCTTGGGTATTAGATTCAAGGGCTTTATTTCATGCTACGCCCCATAGAAGTTATTTTCTTGTTTATGTCCAAGGGGATTTTGGGCTGGTTTATTTGGGAGATAACGAACCTTGTCAGATTGTTGGAAAGGGAAGAATCAAGATTAAGTTACAAAATGGGAATCATTGGCTACTACATGAGGTAAGACACATTCTAAAGTTAAAAATAAATTTAATTTCAGCAGGTCAACTAGATGATGAAGGTTGTGTTGTTACATTTAGTGATAAGAATTGGAAGGTTACAAAATATGCCTTAGTGGTAGAAAAAGGTGTGAAAGTAGTCACCTTATATCTTTGTACAGGTCATACTGTTCCTTCTACTTTAGCTATTGTAGATAAAAATCAATGTTCAGGAATAGTTGTTGCAGTTCAGCAGGCAGAAAATCAGACAGTTGCTATGGTCTGAATCAGCACTGTGGCATAATAGACTTGGGCATATGAGTGTGAAAGGTATGAAATTACTTCATTCAAAGAATGTTTTACCAGGTTTGAAATGTGTTAATATGGATTTCTGTGAATGTTGTGTGTATGGAAAACAAAAGAGAGTTAGTTTTCTCAAGGATGGGAAGCAAAAGAGAGATGAGAAATTGGAGCTTGTGCATACGGATATATGGGGACCAGCTCAAGTATCTTCTCTTGGTGGCTCTCGATACTATGTCACTTTTATTGATGATGCAACAAGGAAGGTATGGATTTATTTCCTTAGGCAGAAATCTAATGTATTTGAAACTTTTAAGAAATGGAGAAGCTTGGTTGAGAATGAGACAGGTAAAAAGTTAAAATGTCTCAGATCTGATAATGGTGGTGAGTATTGCAGGAATTTTTTTGAAGACTATTGTTCCTCTAATGGTATTCATAGGCAGAAAACGGTTCCAAGGACTCCACAGGAAAATGGAGTGGCTGAGCGCATGAACAGAACAATAATGGAGTGTGCATGGACTATGAGATTGCATGTTGGGTTGCCTTTAAACATGTGGGTAGAGGTTGTAAACACTGTAGTTTATTTAATCAATAGAGGTCCCTCTAATCCTTTGGGTTGTGGTATTCCAAAGGAAGCATGGACAGGTAAGAAGGTGAGTTATTCTTTTCTCAAGACCTTCGGTTGTGAAGCATTTGCACATGTAGATTTTGAAAATAGAACCAATATTGATGCAAAATAAAATAAATGTATATTTGTTGGATATGGCATTGATGAATTTGGTTATAGGCTTTGGGATTTTGAAAATCAAAAAATTGTGAGAAGCAGGGATGTCATATTCAATGAGAAAGTGTTGTACAAAGATCAGTTGCAGCAGCATGAGAAGAAAGAAAATGATTATGTAGTGCTGGATGATACATCAAATAACAATGTTCCAGTGGTTCCTCATGCTCTGCAACAACAACAACAACAAATACCACAAACCCAAGTGAATGTTAGATGATCTTCAAGGATAAGTAGACCTCCAGAAATATTTTCTCCCTATTTGTATTCTATTTTATTAACTAATTTTGGTGAACTAGAATGTTATGATGAAGTTATGCAGGTGGATACCAAGGCTCAGTGGGAGAATTAAAAGGAAGAAGAAATGGACTCCTTGCTGAAAAATTAGACTTGGGAATTATGCAAGTTGCCTATAGGTAAAAAGGATTTACCAAACAAATGGGTTTATAAGCTAAAAGAGGAGGATGGAGGTAAGAAAAGATTTAAATCCAGATTAGTTGTAAAGGGATTTGCACAAAAAAAGGGTATTGATTTTGATGAAATCTTTTCTCTAGTTGTTAAAATGACTTCTATTTGTACTATTTTAAGTATTATGGTTGCTGAAGATTTGCATTTAGAACAACTTGATGTTAAAACAACCTTTCTCCATGGTGATTTGGAAGAGGAAATATATATGGAACAACCACAAGGATTTGAGGTCAAAGGTAAGGAGAAACTTGTATGCAGATTAAAGAAAAGTCTATATGGCTTGAAGCAAGCACCTCGGAAATGGTATATTAAATTTGATAGTTTTATGGCTAAGCAAGGCTACAGTCGATGTAATTCAGACCATTGTGTTTATTTTAAGAGGTTGGATGATGAGAGCTACATTATTTTATGTTTATATGTCGATGATATGCTTGTAGTGGGGTCTAACATGGATCACATAAAGGAGTTAAAACAATAGTTAGCAAATTCATTTGCTATGAAGGATTTGGGGGTAGCAAAGCAAATCCTTGGTATGAAGATTACAAGAGATAGGAAAAATAGAAAAAAAAATTTATCTCAGGTTGATTATGTTGAGAAGGTGTTGCAAAGATTTCATATGGAAAATGCAAAAGTTGTCAGCACACCTTTGCCCAGTCATGTTAAATTGACTAAGGATATGTGTCCAAAGACACAAGAGCATGAAGAAAAAATGTCCAAGTTACCATATTCTTCCGTTGTAGGTAGCTTAATGTACGTCATGGTATGCACAAGATTAGATATTGCACATGCTACAGAAGTTGTTAGCAGGTATATGAGTCATCCTAGCATTGAGCATTGGAATGTGGTAAAATGGATTCTCATGTACTTGAGAGGTACATCCAATAAATGTTTATGTTTTGGGGGCTCTAATACTGATTTAAAAGGCTATGTTGACTCAAATTTGGCAGGGGATATAGATACTAGGCGGAGTACCACATGCTATGTATTTACAGTTGGTGGGACAATAGTGAGTTGAATTTCTCGGTTGCAAAAGGTGGTTGCTTTATCCACCACAGAGGAAGAGTATGTTGATGCAACAAAGGCAGAAAAGGAGATGATATGGCTGCAACTTTTCATGGAAGAGTCAGGAAAACAACAGGCTGAAAATTACTTGTTTACGAATAGCTGGAGTGCTATACATCTTGCAAAGAATTATGCCTTGCATTCTAAAACCAAACACATACAATTGAGATATAATTTCATTTAGTCAGTGTTGGAGGATGGACAGGTAAAGCTGAAAAATATACATACAAATTCCAATCCAACAGATATGTTTACGAAGGCGGTGGCAAGGGAGAAGTTGAGCTCCTCTTCAACTTTGGTTGGCCTTCAAGGTTGAATTCAAGTATAACAAAGCAGTAGGGTCCACAGTGCTTATTTCCAGTGGGAGTTGTAAGTGCAACAATGTCATCCAGGATCAGTCTCCAAGTGGGAAATTGTGTTGGTGTGTAGCCTGATCAGTCTCCAAGTGGGAGATTGTTGGTATGTGGCAACTGATCATGATATACTATACACTCTTCATGTCTTGTTTTTCTTCGCGTCATCACCGAAAAAGAAAAAAAATTGACTTTGTAAAACCCTAATTCTGGAAGCTTCTAAGCTTGTTATAAAGGGTTGGGATGGGAGTTACAGTATGATGAAAAAGGCGATTATTCGCAAGATTGTAATAAGTTTTGCACTGGATAATAAAATCATTGGATGGCTACAGTTAAATTGTGGATGTAGCCCGGATTGGGTGAACCACATTAAATTCTCTGTGTTAATTTTTGTGTGTGTGTTTTATTCCTTTGTTTTATTGATCAAATATGTGTTTAATTGTTAGATATCTACCTTCTAACCCTAACACCAAATTGGGATCTTCATCAAACCTTGGCATGAAGGTTTCAACTCGGCTGAATAACTCCCTTCATGAGTGCCAGTTTGGGTTCGTCTGCCTCGGCTTCCATTGGAATTTTGGACAAGCAATATTCTGCATATGATAGCTCAACTGCTAGGAAAACCAGTTGGGCCTACCCAACAAACTTTGGACAAGAAGGTAATCTTTTATGCTTGAATTTGTGTTGAAGTTGATTTAAATAATCCTTTGCTTGATTCTATTGAATTTTTTGTTGGATCCTCTTCCTGGATTCAACAACTTGATTATGAAACTCTCCCTTTTCGTTGTTGTGGTTGCCATGAATATGGGCATTTGCAAAGGAGATGTCCTCGGTTTAATCAGGCAGTTGTTACAGCTAATAAGACTGCTCCTAAGAATGATAACGGGAAGGCCCCTATGGTGGACGGGGTTGTTGATAAGGATGGATTTGTTCCCGTTAAGCCTCGTAATAAGGGGAGGGGACATAAGAAATCTTTCAAGGATAGATAGAATGATGAGACCTTTAATCGGTTTGATGCTTTGGATGACTTGGTTCAAGAAGAAGGTTTTCCAATTGGGATTCCTCTTGGATCTGACTCATTAGAAGTGGTCTTGCAAGAGGAGGAAGTAATTGGGAATCAAAACTTGGCTAGGGTGACCTTGCAGGATGGTTAGTTAGAGGTTGGTTAGATGGAAATGGATGATCCTCTCCAACAGTAAGAGGCCTCCAATCTTGGTGGATCTTCGATTCTGAAGGATGATAGAGTTGTGGTGGTTTCTTCTCCTTCACAGGTGGATGAGACTTTGGGCTCAAAGAAACTTGGGGGGGAAACTCAGGCTTTGGGGCTGCAACAGAAGCCCCTTAAAAAGGGCCTCCCTGAGAAAGCTTCTAGGTGGGTCGCAAGAAAGGCATTGAGAAGGTTACATTGTTGGGTGAGACTCTGGTGGAATCTAGGTTGGTGAAAACCCTGGACTCTCATTACTCCCACCCCTAGAAATGATTGTTATTTGATGGAATGTGAGGGGTTTGAATAGCACCCCTAGACAAAAGGCTATTTATGAAATGATTGGTTGTCACTCTCTTGATATTGTCTTTATTTAGGAATCTAAGTTATCAGTGGATGGTATGTTGAATAGAGCCTCTAGTGTTTGGCCTCAGGGGTGTTGTCAGTGTGTGGGTGCTTTTGGTAGCTATGGAGGTGTGGCTTGTTTGTGGGATCCAAGATAGGTTGTTCCTCTAGACTAGATCATGAGTCGCTCTTCCATCTCTATGATTGCTTCTAGTCTTGAATCTGGTGAATCTTGTCTTTTAACTAATGTCTATGCTCCCACTGATCTGATGGGGAAGTCCCAACTTTTGGATTCATCTAAGTTATGTCTGCTCACTTTTTCCTTGGCATCCTTGGATTATGGCTAGAGACTTTAATGTTGTTTCTTGTTTAGAGGAGAAGAGAGGGGGTATTTCCAAGCTGGACCCTGCTGCTTTACTTCTCATAGACAACAAGAATAGTTTGAATCTTATTGATGTGAAACCTAATAATGACATTCACTTGGAATAATTGAAGGTGTGGTGATGCTGCTATCTCTGAGAGACTTGAAAAATTCTTGTCTCCTATTTTTGGGTTGTGGATAGTTGGTCTACCAACTATGAGATTCTAGATTGGAAAGGTTCAGATCATTGGCCGATTAAACTCTCAATTGTTCCTTTCAAAGCCCATAAAAATCTCTCTTTCAAGTTCCAACTCATGTGGCTTCGAGATCCTTCTCTCCATGAGTTGATGACTGATTGGTGGAGTATGGGGAAACCAACTTTTGGTACGGCTATGTATACCTTTGTCAAGAGATTGCAATTTGTGAAATATAGACTCAAGAAGTGGAATATGTAGTGTTTTGGGAATCTTCACCATAATAAGTTGTCAGCTCAAGCTCATTTGGATTCTATTACTTTCCAGATTCGAGATCTTGGTCTCATAGTTGAGTTGTACAAGGAAGAGGCTAGGGAAACTAAGGTTCTTGATGAATGGGAGCTGAGGGAGGATATTTTTTGGAAGTAGAAGTCCCGCATTGATTGGCTTCAGGAGGGAGACAAAAATGTTGCCTTCTTTCACCACTCTGTTGCTACTAGGAGAAATGGTAATCTTATCAGTTCTCTTGTTTCTACTAAGGGAGTTCATCTTTCTTCTCAAGCTGAATTTTCCTGGGAGGCTGCTCATTTCTTTTCAGCTCTTTTTACTAAGGACTCTCCCCCTGCGGGTTTTGAAGAAAATTCTATTTTGGCTTGTATTCCTTCTTTGGTGTCTCATGAGATGAATGAGGCTCTTTTACGACCCATCTCCTTGCAGGAACTGGAGACTATTGTGTTTCAAATGAAAAAAGGTAAAGCCCTTGGGCCTGATGGCTTTCCTGCTGAATTTTATCAATTCTTTTGGGATATTAACAAGATGGATCTCTTGGAGGTTGTTCAGGAGCCTCAAAGGAATAAAGAAATGTTGAAGGCCATGAACTCCACTTTTTTAGCTCTTATTTTGAAAAAGGATGGGGCTCATTCCTTGGATCAGTTTCACCACATTTCCCTTTGTAATGTGGTATATAAGATCATTATTAAGCTGATTGTGGAAAGACTGAAGCCTTGGCTCAATTCTTTGATTTCCAATAAGCAGGGGGGATTTGTGGTAGGTAGACAAATTTTGGATGGGGTTGTTATTGCTTTTGAGGATATTCATTCTATGGTAGTCTCTAAGGAGAAGGCTATGTTTATCAAGCTTCATATGGAAAAAGCCTATGATAGAGTCAAATGGGCCTTCTTATAGAAGGTTCTCCTAGCTTTTGGATTTGACAGAGAGTGGGTTGACTGGATCATGAGCTGTGTGGTGCTTATCAATGGAGAACCTCCTACGTTATTTGGAGCCTCTAGGGGTCTTTGATATGGAGATCCGTTGTCCCCTTATTTGTTCATTATTATGGTTGAGGGGATGGGGAGGTTTATCAAGTCTATGTTTGCAATGGATTGATTCAGGAGTGGCGTTGGGGTAACACTTTGTCGTCCCTATCTCATCTTCAATTTGTGGATGATACAACTTTAATGGGTGTGGCCAAAATAAATGAAGTTGTGAACTTCAGGAAGGCTTTGGATACTTATTTGGCTGCCCTGGGTCAAAATATTAGTGACCACAAGTCCTCTATTTACTTTTTCAATACTACTTGGCTTATTCAAGCTAGGATTGCTTAGATTATTTGATTTCAAATTGGCACTCTCCCTCTGGTTTATCTCAGGATTCCCCTCACGGTGGGTCCTCAACCAAAAGAGATTTGGCATGATGTGTTGGATAAATTCCACAGGAGGGTTAGTCATTGGAATCACAGGTGGCTGTCTTCGGCGAGTCGTGTGGTTCTGCTAAATTTTGTGGTTCAGTCTCTTCCTATTTATAGATGTTTTGTGCAAGTTGCTCATGCCAGTTTTGTTAAGGAGTTTGATTCCCTCGCTCGTCAGTTCCTATGGGGAGGTAATCTTCTTAATTCTAAGCGGAGTCTAGTGAAGTGGGAATCTGTGTGTAGGCCTAAATAGGAGGGGGATCTTGGTCTCAAGTCTGCTAGTTTGATGGGCCAAGCTTTAGCTGCTAAGCTGTACTAGCACTAGTGTACTTTCCAAGATCAGGATTGGGCTAGAATTCTCAATCATAAGTACCTTGGTGGGGTGAACCCAAATGATGTCCCTAGATTTTGTCTCCAGGGAAAAGGATCTATAATTTGGGATACTCTTAAAAAAAGGGGCTAAGTTGATTAAGGAGGGCTTGTTTTGGATCTTCAATAAGGGGTTTGAAGGCCTCTTTTGGTATGACTCTTGGGATGGATATCCCTCTATTATTCTGTGTTTCCTCATTTGCAACCTCTTTGTGAGAGCTTGACAAAAGCGGGTTGGTGCAAGGTGGAGGACTTCAAAACTGTTCAAACCTTGGGTCAGGTGGATGTGTGGCAATGGAAGGATCCCCAAGAGTGGCCTCTAGGAGGTTATGCGATGGAGAGGCAGGAGCTTGCTAGAATTTTGGCTGGTAGAATGTGCAGTTCTCTTCGAGATAAGGATATTTTGGGATGGGGTCCTGATCCAAAAGGTAGATTCTCGATTTCCTCTAGATATATGGAGTTGGATAAGTAGGTGTATGGAAAGTTGGGGTCCCTTGGTGGAAGCAGGTTTGGAATAAATTTTCTTGGCCAAAATGTAATTTATTTTTGTGGTTGGTTGTTCAAAATAGGTGTCTTACTTGGGAAAATCTGTGGAAAAGGGGCTTTCAGGGTCCATCCATATGTGTTTTATGCAATAATAATGAGGAGTGTACTTCACACCTTTTCTTTCAGTGTCCTTATGCTAAGTATATTTGGCATTCTTGGTGGGGAGTTTGGGGACAACCTTGTGTTCATGCCTCCTCTTTGATAGAGTTATGGGAAAGCTTGGGAAGACCCCCTACTAAGATGACTTTTCTTCAGATTGCTTGGATTATCAGCCCTACCTTTATCATTTGGCACCTTTGGCTTGAGAGAAATAGGAGGATTTTTCAAGATGTGAAGCAGGAAGGGGATATTTTATGGAGGAAGATATTTAGAAATCTCCAGGAGACTATTGTAGCTAAGTGTGATTTGTCAGTTACTATGGATCCAAGTGATTTGTCCTATGTGAGGAAGCTTCATTAGGAGGGCAGCGGGTCTGGTTGCTATGCTGGAAATGGCCATCAATAATTCAAGAAGAAGGTGCATCAGGAGGGTAGATGTCGACCGCCCCCTTAAGGAGTTCTGAAGATAAATACTGGTGGATCTTCTAGGGGGAATCCTAGGCGTGTTGGGATCTGTGGTATTAGCAAAGATAGTAATGGAGGTGAGGTATTTTTCTTCTCTATTTATAAGGTTCACCATTCTAACAATTTCATGGAGGCTCTGACTATTTTTCATGCTATTGAAAGAGGTTCTCTAGGATGGAAGAGGATTATTTGTGAATCTGATTCACAGATTGTAGTTGATATCCTAAACGAGTAGAGATTTGATGGTGTTAATTGGAAACTGGCTATGGTGATCAAACAGATTATGAATCTTTGCAACTCTTTGGAATTTGTTTCCTTTTGTCATATTCCTAGGGAATGGAATCGAGTGGTTGATCTTCTAGCGAAGTGAGCTTCTGAGCATGTGGAGAGGTGGAATGTTGATGACTGGGGACTTTTATCCCCAAAATTCTTTGTGTCCCTCAAAAAGATGATTATGGAAGACCTTCATATGTAATTGGTTCCTTGGTTGGGTTCCCCTAGGGACTTTTGTTGTGGGTTGGTTGGTGGCTTTTGTCAATTGCTTTGTAATACTTCTTTGATTCAATAAATTTTTACCCCCTTTTTTATAAAAAATAAAATTAAATAACTAATAATTATTATTTAATTAAATTAGAGGAATAAGATAATTAAAGACGTAATTAAATAAATAAGATTTATTTAATTAATCAGAGAGATTAATGAAAAAGAATTAATTAAATAACATAAATTCATTTATTTAATAGTGGAAATATGACATTAGGCAATAATTATATAATTGAACATTATTTAATCATTAGGGTAAGATGATAATTAGTGTTAAAATGCTAGTCTCAGGCTAGGACAATTTCGAGTATCTACAGGTAATATCGTTCTTGTTATTAGAATAATATTTTTTATATTTTGATATTATGGCTTTCATTATCTACTAGGAAAATATCTTTGATGTAGACCACCACCTATTTAATTAAATTTGTGCACTATGATGGTCTTCTCCATAGATCAAGGTTGATACTCATAGTTTCATTGTATTTTATTATTGCTCTTATTTCTTGTATGCACTTAAGATAAGAACACATATATTTCCATCATTTTTCTATTTTACTATTAATGGAGATCAAAAAACCAATATAGGGGCTTTACCTAAGGGCAAGCTCTAAAACAACCCAATTGTTTTTCTCTTTTCTTAAAATTTTGTAGGTATTGTAAGAGCACTCAACTATATGGATATTTGCAAGTGTTTTCATGTCCATTGTTTCTTTCCATTTCTTTGTTAAATGTAATGCAATTCCTTTTATTTATTGTACTTATATATTTCACTGTGGTATTTGTTGGTGTGCTTCTATCTCTAATTAAAATGATTGGGTGAACCACTAGATTGAGTTAACACATTTTCTAGAAGCATTTTGGTATCAAGATCATACAAATGGCAATGCAATGCGCAAACATCATGGACAATGAGCTTCAATATTTGATGCCATTTTCCTATTTCCACCTTATTCTTTGTTATGTAACCTATTATAAATTATTCTTCAGTTTCCAATAAACAATATTTTCTTTTTTCTTTCCATATTCTAGTTGAATGAAAGTTGTTCATTTCTAAATTTAAAAAGTATTTATAGAATTATTAGATTATTTTTCATATTTATAGTATATAATCTTGGAAAAAATAAAGTAGGAATCATTTAGTTAGAAAATAATTTCCTTTTTAACTAAATCAAATTTTTGCATTTACACTTTTTCCTAAACCATGATGTGTCTTTATTAAAAATATTTTTGTGTCTTTATTGGGAAAATAAGGATAACACCCACGTAGGATAATTAATTAAAAATGGACTTCACAAAAAGAAAGATAAGGGAAGCTAAATAGAAGTCAAGAAGTAGCCAAAGTTGAGTGTTTGAGATCCTAGCAGATCAAAATTATATTATGAGATCTAAGCTTAAATTGTCTTGAAGCTCATGAAGTTTATATTCTAATTGTGTTTTTGAATCAATAAGATTAGTCTTATTATGTGAAAGTATTTTACTTCTTGTTTAATTGTGTTTAGCATTATCATTTCTTGCATGATTAGACAACCTTTAATTAGACCCTTTAATTATGACTATGTTAAATATACTTTGGTGTTCATCATAACAACTACTTCAAAACATGCAGTAAAGTAGTCAACCATAAAGACACATCTATGACTTAACACTTAAAAAAAAAATCATCATTACAATAAAATCTAAATACCATTGTGAAAAAAATTCTTAATCACTATCAACTTCAATGAAAACAAATCATTATTTTTTCTACTAATGAACCTCTTGGAGGGCTCAAAAGCATATAAATTCTTTGGCCCATTCATGAGGGTATAAAACAAATACTCAATGAAGTTGTACTACCCAAGTGGGGAAACATTGGCACCATTCGTAATTATCTCTACTTCTAGTATAGTTTTAATTTTCCCTAAGTCCATTTTTATGTAGAGATATAAGTCCAACCGTACAATTCATTCCAAAAATGGTCACAATTCTATAAAATAAAAAGCTTTATCCTCATGTCCACCCCTTTCTTGCGATACGAGCAAATTGTGCCTTTTTCTCTTTTAAAATGCGAGAATGTGTGAAGGCAATAGAGTATGTGGCCACCTCATGGTGGGGCCCATTTAGTTAATGATTAGATTGGTTGGGGACTCTCACATTTGTATTGTCCCTCCCCTTTTGAAGAGGAATTGGGAAATCTCCTTGGGATATCACGCTCTCGACATTCCCTAGGGTTTCCATTGCAATCTTCAATGGAAATCATTATTGAAGGGACCAAGGAGATAATGTTACGATTTGAAAAGACATTTCACTTATTATTTTGAGATAACTGTATCTTTATCATGTGTAAGGTCCTCCTCATCAAATTGTTTTAATTATTTGAGAGATGTGATCTTAGCAATGATGAACTTGTAGGAAATTGATTGGCAAAGTTGGTCCAAAATGTTGAGTTGTACAACAAATGAGTAAAAGGGAACCTTTTTCTGCCAAAAACCCATAATGGAGATTATAATGTATTGCACAATCAATGAAAGGGTGATGAAGAATGTATTTCAAAACATAATAATATTCAAAGCAACTAGCATCATTTCAGATTAATTTTAAGATCATTGAATATTGAATTTAAGTATAAAAGTAAGTTAGTATGGATTTGAGTTGAAGCTATAAAGTTTTTGAAGAATTCAAAAATCTTATCATCCACCCAAACACATGGGTTAGTAAAGAGGATATCACATCCATGGTGGTATGAATGTTTAAGTTTGTGGTGTGGTAGGCAATGTACTTATTTGGACAAATTGTTTTAGAGCTTCAACCATTCTTCATGTGGACCATACTTATATATTACTCTTATTTGTAATTATGGACAATGGCAAGGTTTCTAATTGTGGATAATTGATATTGCTACAATGTCATACCAAATCCAAATTGTCAAAAGAGGAGGGAATTTCAACATGGTCTGTACCTCACAGACATTATATATGCTTCCATTCAATTAATTCCCTAGGTTACCCAATGTATGTTTGTTATTGAGGTACGAGTTTGTGTTATATTTAATTTTGTGCATCTATCTTTGTACACTAAAGCCTTAGGAGTTATTTGTTGAGTAGCACCATACTATGTTTTTTCAAGTTTATTATAAATCCATGCCCCACATTCATAAGGAAATAGTAGAATCTATAAAATAGATTGTTAAATGTTAAGTGGTGGTTGTTTCATAGATTTATAATTATCATACGAGTCATTGGAGTCCTCACCCCACCTCAATTTCATCAAATTATTTTATAGATTGTTGATTTTAATAGAAGTTCACCCACAAATTTCCCAAGGAATTTCACAAATCATTAAGTAAAAGCATATTAGTGTTTCCACATCCCTATCCAAGGACTATAGTGACTCAAAAATACCCTCTTACATGGCTATTAGTCCCCCTTGCTCTCCTATTTTGGGGTACAAGTTGTCAAAATATCCTTACCACCATTGGGATACAAAGGTAAATTGGAAGCACATATCACCTCAACAAGAATAATATTCTCGTTAATACAAGAACACAAAAAGTAAGGAGGGTTAGTTATATCTTTACAAGGAATGATGATCATGTGGATAGAATAGCAACAACAAAGCACTAGAAGTTCATACCTTTAGCAATGGTAGTTGCATATCAAGAATGGTTTAGTTTACACATATAATTAGACACTAAACCACCTAAACCCTTCCTTGCTCATGGCCAAGGTAGTTGCCTCAAATTTAATAAGCTTGAGACCATGTTCTTCAATTTTAGTTTCTCTCATTCCTAAAAAACCACAAGCTTCACATCACCAAAAATGATGAGTTCATGTGCAACACTATATTTAAGATGAATATAAATGGATAAGACATAGATTGTAGTATAGGATGACCCATCACCACAGCCAATAATGATGCAAGAACCTATAATTGATGATGAAGGTTTGAGTGTCGAAGAAGAAGAGGTAAAATGAGAAAAAGAAAATTAAGAATGTTCATCCAAGAGTTATTATGTCATATCTCAAGGTCTCAAATTTAAATATTTGGAGGTGTTGGCTTCAAAAATTCTTGTCACATTGCATATTCACAAATAAAAATGTTCAATATTGGTTAACCTCAATTCTCATATACAAGGGAAGTCCTATGGAAACTCCTTTGGTAACATATATTCATACTTCAATGCTACCATATTTATTAAATGTGTAAATATGGTCAATTTACGTTCTTAACTACAAGTTTATGAGATCTCAACAATGCATCAATTTAGCTTTCTGATTTAGTTAATTAGAAAGGAAAGTTGAGATGCCAAAATTCAAGCATAAGTGTGATGTATAATACACAAAAAGTTATGTAAAATCTTAATCATTGATCTATTGATTTATCACTAAATCGTCATAAGGAATATTCTTATTGATTTGATGTTTTGAGATAAATAATGTTGCTTCAATGTGTGCTTAAGTGTTTACAATAATTCAATGGTGTGTTGGGATAATTGAGTGATTCATATTTAGTGTATCCTTTGTATAAATCTATATTATATTTGTTGGTAGGGTGTGTGCACATGATTAGGAATATGATGGTTAATTAATTGGATTGTAATGGTTTGCAATATATTTTATTATATGACACAAATACTTCTAGTGGTATACACGAGTGTATTGTGTTTAAAGAATATGTAATGAAGAAAGGTGGAACTAGGTTTGGTGCATGAAATGTATAAACACCTAATCTTAGTTATAAAGCAATAAATTAGTAAATTGATCAAATTGAGATAATCATAATATTAATTAATTATTTATTTTTCTTCTCAATAAATGAGAGTCAACAAAGTTATATTTGTGATTGAAAATTCAATGGTTTTTCTTTAATTAGTTTAATTATGTGGAAGCTTTATTTGATAATTTATTTATATTTTATTCTTGTTGTGAAAGAAATTATCAAATTTTTAACTAGTTTATGACTTGAAATTTACATGAAAATACAAATTACTTATAAAGGAAATATGAGATATATCTTTGTGTGATTTAGTGTAATTAAAAAAAAACCTTTTTCCATTTACACCCAACCATCAACATTTGAGACATTTTAATAATTTATTAATAATTTTTTATTCAATTTTATTGAATAAATTAATATATAATTATTTTTTACATTTTTTAATTTGTGGGGTAGTTTCTAATAAGTAGATGGATTAGAATTTAAAATGTTTATCTTACTTTCCATCAATAATTTTTTTTATTATAATTACTTGTTTAACAATGAAATATTTTTTGTACTAAGTGTGTGTTTGTGAACCTATTGTTGGATGTTAATTCATGTGTTACAATTGCATGTCAAGTATGATTGGATTGTCTTGTGAAACCTATAATGTTATGTTCCCCATATATATATTGAGCTATGAGATTATTCATCTCTCTAAATGCACTAGATCACATGAGAATTTAGTGGTTAGAGTATAAAGGGCACATATATGTCTTTAAATTATTGCATACATCTATGAAGATCTTCTAGGGGAGTTTCTAAATTATGAACACAATATGGCCCATTTGATATTGAATATATTTAGTGATATATTGTCAAGGTAAAATTAGAATCTAGTATGCATTGTGTTATTGTACTATGATACAATGAGAAGTGTCCTAGTGTTTGCCAATGAGTATCCCTATGTCTTAAATAAATACATTGTTGGTATTACCTATTGTTAAGTGTGCTAGTGGACAAATTACATGGAAAATGAGTTATATGGTTTATCATAACTGGTGTTTTGATCTAATTTGTTCTAAGGATGGTGTATCATGTTATATTATGTTCATATTTATGTACATTCATGTTTGTTTTGTAATTTTGGTTGAAATGTAGGTTGTTGATATGTGTTTTTGTTTGTGTATAATTTATGTTTGTCTTGTATACTTGTTTATCGTTTATTTCTTGTGTCAATGTTAGATTTATTTTTCCTATGTGGATGGTAAGAGATTTTGTGTTATTATGTTAAGGATTAATGTAGCATCAGATGCATGGTATTCTACCTCAAGCATGGTGAGAATTTAAGATATATGATTTTAAAAAGTGGAAACTCTCTTTGTATGTCAAGATGCATGTAATGTTCATTTGGTAGGTGTTGTATAGTTTTGGGACGTGTAAATTTATGTGTTTATGATTGATCATGTCTTGTATTATCTCATAAATGTTCTTTATGAGCATTGTTGATTTCATATGCATGTTGTAAGATATTATGAAGTCTTATATGTTATTTTATGATGTATTATGCAGTGTTGGATAGAAAATTTTAGTGTTACGAAGGAACACCAATTTACTTGAATATGTAATGAGCCTAAGAAAGATAATCATTATACATATTACTCCATGGACCATGTGTTGCATGTTTAACCACTTCATTCCAAGCTGGCAGTTTGGGAGGATAGAGTTACTTTAATGTGTGGCTTCATATCACCTTCCCTATATGTAGTTGGAGCATTAGATAAATTAAAAGTTACTTAGACATTGCTAGAATGGATATTTATATTTAAATACTTTAGATTATTGATTATTGACCACTATTGTATATGTAGAGTTATTGGATGTATATTATTCAATGTATGTATTATTGATTTAGTTGTACTATTGTCTTAATGTAATCATTGATGTACTATTTTATAAATGACCTAAAAATGTAATTATTGTGTTTAAATTTTAAGTAAATAGTTATTAGAATATATTTTTGAGATATTATTTGTACTTATTATTCAATTCATAGGATAACTTAATCTTGTTAAATTAGAGAAAATTTTGATATTCCATTTTGGGGTTGTAAAGGTAGAGAAATTATGATATCATACTCTAAGAAGGATTTATTTAGGGCTAAGAAAATAAAAGGAGTAGAGAGTATTTATTTGGTATCATACACCATCAAAGACATAACCAAGGATCATGTTGGAACCTAATATAAGAAAATTTGGATCTCTTACAAATAAATTTGATCTAATTTCCTAAGGTGATTTTTTCTAATTTCAAAAAGAAAAGAAAATGTGTCTAACATCATGTTATATCTATAAATTTTGTTGGAAAAGGTGGTAAAATTGTGTGATGTGATTGAAACAAACATAAAGGAGTGAAATAAATTCAATTAGAAGATAAAATTTATATGTTCTTGTCTTCATTTTGAAGCTATTTTTTATGAATCCCTTATACACCACCTTAAAAGTTGGGACCCTACCCTTCAAAGATAGCATCACAAGTATGTACCACATATGAATAAAATAGGAACACGTGAAAATAACCTCTATGATCTCACACATAATATAATCCCATTAAAATGTATCCCCATGACTAAGGTTTTGAGAAAATGCATGCAAACCTTAACTTGTAATGCACAATTATATAAGATATCATAATAGTTCAGCTTAAACTCAAGATGTTGACCCTACTTCATCAATTACAACAATCAAATAGTATAACAAGATAGGAATCCTCATCACTATCCAAAGATTCCATATGATATCAACTATCTTTATTATCTTTCCTATGTGAAAAGCTCCTATATTTCAACTTTGATTGCATGTAACCTAAAAGATGAGACACAATGATTGCACAAGACCCCCAAGCTCGACCTCTCTTTCCAATTATCCAGAAGACTAGGTGAAATACAAATAAAAATTAAATAATCTCCTTATCTCTATGTATAGTCATTCAAAGATTTT
>VDFB02255400.1:0-70498 GCA_007258455.2 Sequoia sempervirens | reverse complement strand
GAGAGTTAGTTTTCTCAAGGATGGGAAGCAAAAGAGAGATGAGAAATTGGAGCTTGTGCATACGGATATATGGGGACCAGCTCAAGTATCTTCTCTTGGTGGCTCTCGATACTATGTCACTTTTATTGATGATGCAACAAGGAAGGTATGGATTTATTTCCTTAGGCATAAATCTAATGTATTTGAAACTTTTAAGAAATGGAGAAGCTTGGTTGAGAATGAGACAGGTAAAAAGTTAAAATGTCTCAGATCTGATAATGGTGGTGAGTATTGCAGGAATTTTTTTGAAGACTATTATTCCTCTAATGGTATTCATAGGCAGAAAACGGTTCCAAGGACTCCACAGGAAAATGGAGTGGCTGAGCGCATGAACAGAACAATAATGGAGTGTGCATGGACTATGAGATTGCATGTTGGGTTGCCTTTAAACATGTGGGTAGAGGTTGTAAACACTGTAGTTTATTTAATCAATAGAGGTCCCTCTAATCCTTTGGGTTGTGGTATTCCAAAGGAAGCATGGACAGGTAAGAAGGTGAGTTATTCTTTTCTCAAGACCTTCGGTTGTGAAGCATTTGCACATGTAGATTTTGAAAATAGAACCAATATTGATGCAAAATAAAATAAATGTATATTTGTTGGATATGGCATTGATGAATTTGGTTATAGGCTTTGGGATTTTGAAAATCAAAAAATTGTGAGAAGCAGGGATGTCATATTCAATGAGAAAGTGTTGTACAAAGATCAGTTGCAGCAGCATGAGAAGAAAGAAAATGATTATGTAGTGTTGGATGATACATCAAATAACAATGTTCCAGTGGTTCCTCATGCTCTGCAACAACAACAACAACAAATACCACAAACCCGAGTGAATGTTAGATGATCTTCAAGGATAAGTAGACCTCCAGAAATATTTTCTCCCTATTTGTATTCTATTTTATTAACTAATTTTGGTGAACTAGAATGTTATGATGAAGCTATGCAGGTGGATACCAAGGCTCAGTGGGAGAATTAAATGGAAGAAGAAATGGACTCCTTGCTGAAAAATCAGACTTGGGAATTATGCAAGTTGCCTATAGGTAAAAAGGCTTTACCAAACAAATGGGTTTATAAGCTAAAAGAGGAGGATGGAGGTAAGAAAAGATTTAAATCCAGATTAGTTGTAAAGGGATTTGCACAAAAAAAGGGTATTGATTTTGATGAAATCTTTTCTCTAGTTGTTAAAATGACTTCTATTTGTACTATTTTAAGTATTATGGTTGCTGAAGATTTGCATTTAGAACAACTTGATGTTAAAACAACCTTTCTCCATGGTGATTTGGAAGAGGAAATATATATGGAACAACCACAAGGATTTGAGGTCAAAGGTAAGGAGAAACTTGTATGCAGATTAAAGAAAAGTCTATATGGCTTGAAGCAAGCACCTCGGAAATGGTATATTAAATTTGATAGTTTTATGGCTAAGCAAGGCTACAGTCGATGTAATTCAGACCATTGTGTTTATTTTAAGAGGTTGGATGATGAGAGCTACATTATTTTATGTTTATATGTCGATGATATGCTTGTAGTGGGGTCTAACATGGATCACATAAAGGAGTTAAAACAATAGTTAGCAAATTCATTTGCTATGAAGGATTTGGGGGTAGCAAAGCAAATCCTTGGTATGAAGATTACAAGAGATAGGAAAAATAGAAAAAAAAATTTATCTCAGGTTGATTATGTTGAGAAGGTGTTGCAAAGATTTCATATGGAAAATGCAAAAGTTGTCAGCACACCTTTGCCCAGTCATGTTAAATTGACTAAGGATATGTGTCCAAAGACACAAGAGCATGAAGAAAAAATGTCCAAGTTACCATATTCTTCCGTTGTAGGTAGCTTAATGTACGTCATGGTATGCACAAGATTAGATATTGCACATGCTACAGAAGTTGTTAGCAGGTATATGAGTCATCCTAGCATTGAGCATTGGAATGTGGTAAAATGGATTCTCATGTACTTGAGAGGTACATCCAATAAATGTTTATGTTTTGGGGGCTCTAATACTGATTTAAAAGGCTATGTTGACTCAAATTTGGCAGGGGATATAGATACTAGGCGGAGTACCACATGCTATGTATTTACAGTTGGTGGGACAATAGTGAGTTGAATTTCTCGGTTGCAAAAGGTGGTTGCTTTATCCACCACAGAGGAAGAGTATGTTGATGCAACAAAGGCAGAAAAGGAGATGATATGGCTGCAACTTTTCATGGAAGAGTCAGGAAAACAACAGGCTGAAAATTACTTGTTTACGAATAGCTGGAGTGCTATACATCTTGCAAAGAATTATGCCTTGCATTCTAAAACCAAACACATACAATTGAGATATAATTTCATTTAGTCAGTGTTGGAGGATGGACAGGTAAAGCTGAAAAATATACATACAAATTCCAATCCAACAGATATGTTTACGAAGGCGGTGGCAAGGGAGAAGTTGAGCTCCTCTTCAACTTTGGTTGGCCTTCAAGGTTGAATTCAAGTATAACAAAGCAGTAGGGTCCACAGTGCTTATTTCCAGTGGGAGTTGTAAGTGCAACAATGTCATCCAGGATCAGTCTCCAAGTGGGAAATTGTGTTGGTGTGTAGCCTGATCAGTCTCCAAGTGGGAGATTGTTGGTATGTGGCAACTGATCATGATATACTATACACTCTTCATGTCTTGTTTTTCTTCGCGTCATCACCGAAAAAGAAAAAAAATTGACTTTGTAAAACCCTAATTCTGGAAGCTTCTAAGCTTGTTATAAAGGGTTGGGATGGGAGTTACAGTATGATGAAAAAGGCGATTATTCGCAAGATTGTAATAAGTTTTGCACTGGATAATAAAATCATTGGATGGCTACAGTTAAATTGTGGATGTAGCCCGGATTGGGTGAACCACATTAAATTCTCTGTGTTAATTTTTGTGTGTGTGTTTTATTCCTTTGTTTTATTGATCAAATATGTGTTTAATTGTTAGATATCTACCTTCTAACCCTAACACCAAATTGGGATCTTCATCAAACCTTGGCATGAAGGTTTCAACTCGGCTGAATAACTCCCTTCATGAGTGCCAGTTTGGGTTCGTCTGCCTCGGCTTCCATTGGAATTTTGGACAAGCAATATTCTGCATATGATAGCTCAACTGCTAGGAAAACCAGTTGGGCCTACCCAACAAACTTTGGACAAGAAGGTAATCTTTTATGCTTGAATTTGTGTTGAAGTTGATTTAAATAATCCTTTGCTTGATTCTATTGAATTTTTTGTTGGATCCTCTTCCTGGATTCAACAACTTGATTATGAAACTCTACCTTTTCGTTGTTGTGTTTGCCATGAATATGGGCATTTGCAAAGGAGATGTCCTCGGTTTAATCAGGCAGTTGTTACAGCTAATAAGACTGCTCCTAAGAATGATAACGGGAAGGCCCCTATGGTGGACGGGGTTGTTGATAAGGACGGATTTGTTCCTGTTAAGCCTCGTAATAAGGGGAGGGGACATAAGAAATCTTTCAAGGATAGACAGAATGATGAGACCTTTAATCGGTTTGATGCTTTGGATGACTTGGTTCAAGAAGAAGGTTTTCCAATTGGGATTCCTCTTGGCTCTGACTCATTAGAAGTGGTCTTGCAAGAGGAGGAAGTAATTGGGAATCAAAACTTGGCTAGGGTGACCTTGCAGGATGGTTAGTTAGAGGTTGGTTAGATGGAAATGGATGATCCTCTCCAGCAGTAAGAGGCCTCCAATCTTGGTGGATCTTCGATTTTGAAGGATGATAGAGTTGTGGTGGTTTCTTCTCCTTCACAGGTGGATGAGACTTTGGGCTCAAAGAAACTTGGGGGGGGAAACTCAGGCTTTGGGGCTGCAACAGAAGCCCCTTAAAAAGGGCCTCCCTGAGAAAGCTTCTAGGTGGGTCGCAAGAAAGGCATTGAGAAGGTTACGTTGTTGGGTGAGACTCTGGTGGAATCTAGGTTGGTGAAAACCCTGGACTCTCATTACTCCCACCCCTAGAAATGATTGTTATTTGATGGAATGTGAGGGGTTTGAATAGCACCCCTAGACAAAAGGCTATTTATGAAATGATTGGTTGTCACTCTCTTGATATTGTCTTTATTTAGGAATCTAAGTTATCAGTGGATGGTATGTTGAATAGAGCCTCTAGTGTTTGGCCTCAGGGGTGTTGTCAGTGTGTGGGTGCTTTTGGTAGCTATGGAGGTGTGGCTTGTTTGTGGGATCCAAGATAGGTTGTTCCTCTAGACTAGATCATGAGTCGCTCTTCCATCTCTATGATTGCTTCTAGTCTTGAATCTGGTGAATCTTGTCTTTTAACTAATGTCTATGCTCCCACTGATCTGATGGGGAAGTCCCAACTTTTGGATTCATCTAAGTTATGTCTGCTCACTTTTTCCTTGGCATCCTTGGATTATGGCTAGAGACTTTAATGTTGTTTCTTGTTTAGAGGAGAAGAGAGGGGGTATTTCCAAGCTGGACCCTGCTGCTTTACTTCTCATAGACAACAAGAATAGTTTGAATCTTATTGATGTGAAACCTAATAATGACATTCACTTGGAATAATTGAAGGTGTGGTGATGCTGCTATCTCTGAGAGACTTGAAAAATTCTTGTCTCCTATTTTTGGGTTGTGGATAGTTGGTCTACCAACTATGAGATTCTAGATTGGAAAGGTTCAGATCATTGGCCGATTAAACTCTCAATTGTTCCTTTCAAAGCCCATAAAAATCTCTCTTTCAAGTTCCAACTCATGTGGCTTCGAGATCCTTCTCTCCATGAGTTGATGACTGATTGGTGGAGTATGGGGAAACCAACTTTTGGTACGGCTATGTATACCTTTGTCAAGAGATTGCAATTTGTGAAATATAGACTCAAGAAGTGGAATATGTAGTGTTTTGGGAATCTTCACCATAATAAGTTGTCAGCTCAAGCTCATTTGGATTCTATTACTTTCCAGATTCGAGATCTTGGTCTCATAGTTGAGTTGTACAAGGAAGAGGCTAGGGAAACTAAGGTTCTTGATGAATGGGAGCTGAGGGAGGATATTTTTTGGAAGTAGAAGTCCCGCATTGATTGGCTTCAGGAGGGAGACAAAAATGTTGCCTTCTTTCACCACTCTGTTGCTACTAGGAGAAATGGTAATCTTATCAGTTCTCTTGTTTCTACTAAGGGAGTTCATCTTTCTTCTCAAGCTGAATTTTCCTGGGAGGCTGCTCATTTCTTTTCAGCTCTTTTTACTAAGGACTCTCCCCCTGCGGGTTTTGAAGAAAATTCTATTTTGGCTTGTATTCCTTCTTTGGTGTCTCATGAGATGAATGAGGCTCTTTTACGACCCATCTCCTTGCAGGAACTGGAGACTATTGTGTTTCAAATGAAAAAAGGTAAAGCCCTTGGGCCTGATGGCTTTCCTGCTGAATTTTATCAATTCTTTTGGGATATTAACAAGATGGATCTCTTGGAGGTTGTTCAGGAGCCTCAAAGGAATAAAGAAATGTTGAAGGCCATGAACTCCACTTTTTTAGCTCTTATTTTGAAAAAGGATGGGGCTCGTTCCTTGGATCAGTTTCACCACATTTCCCTTTGTAATGTGGTATATAAGATCATTATTAAGCTGATTGTGGAAAGACTGAAGCCTTGGCTCAATTCTTTGATTTCCAATAAGCAGGGGGGATTTGTGGTAGGTAGACAAATTTTGGATGGGGTTGTTATTGCTTTTGAGGATATTCATTCTATGGTAGTCTCTAAGGAGAAGGCTATGTTTATCAAGCTTGATATGGAAAAATCCTATGATAGAGTCAAATGGGCCTTCTTATAGAAGGTTCTCCTAGCTTTTGGATTTGACAGAGAGTGGGTTGACTGGATCATGAGCTGTGTGGTGCTTATCAATGGAGAACCTCCTACGTTATTTGGAGCCTCTAGGGGTCTTCGACATGGAGATCCGTTGTCCCCTTATTTGTTCATTATTATGGTTGAGGGGATGGGGAGGTTTATCAAGTCTGTGTTTGCAATGGATTGATTCAGGAGTGGCGTTGGGGTAACACTTTGTCGTCCCTATCTCATCTTCAATTTGTGGATGATAAAACTTTAATGGGTGTGGCCAAAATAAATGAAGTTGTGAACTTCAGGAAGGCTTTGGATACTTATTTGGCTGCCCTGGGTCAAAATATTAGTGACCACAAGTCCTCTATTTACTTTTTCAATACTACTTGGCTTATTCAAGCTAGGATTGCTTAGATTATTTGATTTCAAATTGGCACTCTCCCTCTGGTTTATCTCAGGATTCCCCTCACGGTGGGTCCTCAACCAAAAGTGATTTGGCATGATGTGTTGGATAAATTCCGCAAGAGGGTTAGTCATTGGAATCACAGGTGGCTATCTTCGGCGAGTCGTGTGGTTCTGCTAAATTTTGTGGTTCAGTCTCTTCCTATTTATAGATGTTTTGTGCAAGTTGCTCCTGCCAGTTTTGTTAAGGAGTTTGATTCCCTCGCTCGTCAGTTCCTATGGGGAGGTAATCTTCTTAATTCTAAGCAGAGTCTAGTGAAGTGGGAATCTGTGTGTAGGCCTAAATAGGAGGGGGATCTTGGTCTCAAGTCTGCTAGTTTGATGGGCCAATCTTTAGCTGCTAAGCTGTACTGGCACTAGTGTACTTTCCAAGATCAGGATTGGGCTAGAATTCTCAATCATAAGTACCTTGGTGGGGTGAACCCAAATGATGTCCCTAGATTTTGTCTCCAGGGAAAAGGATCTATAATTTGGGATACTCTTAAAAAAAGGGGCTAAGTTGATTAAGGAGGGCTTGTTTTGGATCTTCAATAAGGGGTTTGAAGGCCTCTTTTGGTATGACTCTTGGGATGGATATCCCTCTATTATTCTATGTTTCCTCATTTGCAACCTCTTTGTGAGAGCTTGACAAAAGCGGGTTGGTGCAAGGTGGAGGACTTCAAAACTGTTCAAACCTTGGGTCAGGTGGATGTGTGGCAATGGAAGGATCCGCAAGAGTGGCCTCTAGGAGGTTATGCGATGGAGAGGCAGGAGCTTGCTAGAATTTTGGCTGGTAGAATGTGCAGTTCTCTTCGAGATAAGGATATTTTGGGATGGGGTCCTGATCCAAAAGGTAGATTCTCGATTTCCTCTGGATATATGGAGTTGGATAAGTAGGTGTATGGAAAGTTGGGGTCCCTTGGTGGAAGCAGGTTTGGAATAAATTTTCTTGGCCAAAATGTAATTTATTTTTGTGGTTGGTTGTTCAAAATAGGTGTCTTACTTGGGAAAATCTGTGGAAAAGGGGCTTTCAGGGTCCATCCCTATGTGTTTTATGCAATAATAATGAGGAGTGTACTTCACACCTTTTCTTTCAGTGTCCTTATGCTAGGTATATTTGGCATTCTTGGTGGGGAGTTTGGGGACAACCTTGTGTTCATGCCTCCTCTTTGATAGAGTTTTGGGAAAGCTTGGGAAGACCCCCTACTAAGACGACTTTTCTTCAGATTGCTTGGATTATCAGCCCTACCTTTATCATTTGGCACCTTTGGCTTGAGAGAAATAGGAGGATTTTTCAAGATGTGAAGCAGGAAGGGGATATTTTATGGAGGAAGATCTTTAGAAATCTCCAGGAGACTATTGTAGCTAAGTGTTATTTGTCAGTTACTGTGGATCCAAGTGATTTTTCCTATGTGAGGAAGCTTCATTAGGAGGGCAGCAGGTCTGGTTGCTATGCTGGAAATGGCCATCAATAATTCAAGAAGAAGGTGCATCAGGAGGGTAGATGTCGACCACCCCCTTAAGGAGTTCTGAAGATAAATACTGGTGGATCTTCTAGGGGGAATCCTAGGCGTGTTGGGATCTGTGGTATTAGCAAAGATAGTAATGGAGGTGAGGTATTTTTCTTCTCTATTTATAAGGTTCACCATTCTAACAATTTCATGGAGGCTCTGACTATTTTTCATGCTATTGAAAGAGGTTCTCTAGGATGGAAGAGGATTATTTGTGAATTTGATTCACAGATTGTAGTTGATATCCTAAATGAGTAGAGATTTGATGGTGTTAATTGGAAACTGGCTATGGTGATCAAACAGATTATGAATCTTTGCAACTCTTTGGAATTTGTTTCCTTTTGTCATATTCCTAGGGAATGGAATCGAGTGGTTGATCTTCTGGCGAAGTGAGCTTCTGAGCACATGGAGAGGTGGAATGTTGATGACTGGGGACTTTTATCCCCAAAATTCTGTGTCCCTCAAAGAGATGATTATGGAAGACCTTCATATGTAATCGGTTCCTTGGTTGGGTTCCCCTAGGGACTTTTGTTGTGGGTTGGTTGGTGGCTTTTGTCAATTGCTTTGTAATACTTCTTTGATTCAATAAATTTTTACCCCCTTTTTTATAAAAAAATAAAATTAAATAACTAATAATTATTATTTAATTAAATTAGAGGAATAAGATAATTAAAGATGTAATTAAATAAATAAGATTTATTTAATTAATCAGAGAGATTAATGAAAAAGAATTAATTAAATAACATAAATTCATTTATTTAATAGTGGAAATATGACATTAGACAATAATTATATAATTGAACATTATTTAATCATTAGGGTAAGATGATAATTAGTGTTAAAATGCTAGTCTCAGGCTAGGACAATTTCGAGTATCTACAGGTAATATCGTTCTTGTTATTAGAATAATATTTTTTATATTTTGATATTATGGCTTTCATTATCTACTAGGAAAATATCTTTGATGTAGACCACCACCTATTTAATTAAATTTGTGCACTATGATGGTCTTCTCCATAGATCAAGGTTGATACTCATAGTTTCATTGTATTTTATTATTGCTCTTATTTCTTGTATGCACTTAAGATAAGAACACATATATTTCCATCATTTTTCTATTTTACTATTCATGGAGATCAAAAAACCAATATAGGGGCTTTACCTAAGGGCAAGCTCTAAAACAACCCAATTGTTTTTCTCTTTTCTTAAAATTTTGTAGGTATTGTAAGAGCACTCAACTATATGGATATTTGCAAGTGTTTTCATGTCCATTGTTTCTTTCCATTTCTTTGTTAAATGTAATGCAATTCCTTTTATTTATTGTACTTATATATTTCACTGTGGTATTTGTTGGTGTGCTCCTATCTCTAATTAAAATGATTGGGTGAACCACTAGATTGAGTTAACACATTTTCTAGAAGCATTTTGGTATCAAGATCATACAAATGGCAATGCAATGCGCAAACATCATGGACAATGAGCTTCAATATTTGATGCCATTTTCCTCTTTCCACCTTATTCTTTGTTATGTAACCTATTATAAATTATTCTTCAGTTTCCAATAAACAATATTTTCTAGTTGAATGAAAGTTGTTCATTTCTAAATTTAAAAAGTATTTATAGAATTATTAGATTATTTTTCATATTTATAGTATATAATCTTGGAAAAAATAAAGTAGGAATCATTTAGTTAGAAAATAATTGCCTTTTAACTAAATCAAATTTTTGCTTTTACACTTTTTCCTAAACCATGATGTGTCTTTATTAAAAATATGTTTGTGTCTTTATTGGGAAAATAAGGATAACACCCACATAGGATAATTAATTAAAAATGGACTTCACAAAAAGAAAGATAAGGGAAGCTAAATAGAAGTCAAGAAGTAGCCAAAGTTGAGTGTTTGAGATCCTAGCAGATCAAAATTATATTATGAAATCTAAGCTTAAATTGTCTTGAAGCTCATGAAGTTTATATTCTAATTGTGTTTTTGAATCAATAAGATTAGTCTTATTATGTGAAAGTATTTTACTTGTTGTTTAATTGTGTTTAGCATTATCATTTCTTGCATGATTAGACAACTTTTAATTAGACCCTTTAATTATGACTATGTTAAATATACTTTGGTGTTCATCATAACAACTACTTCAAAACATGCATAAAGTAGTCAACCATAAAGACACATCTATGACTAACACTTAAAAAAAAAATCATCATTACAATAAAATCTAAATACCATTGTGAAAAAAATTCTTAATCACTATCAACTTCAATGAAAACAAATCATTATTTTTTCTACTAATGAACCTCTTGCAGGGCTCAAAAGCATATAAATTCTTTGGCCCATTCATGAGGGTATAAAACAAATACTCAATGAAGTTGTACTACCCAAGTGGGGAAACATTGGCACCATTCGTAATTATCTCTACTTCTAGTATAGTTTTAATTTTCCCTAAGCCCATTTTTATGGTGGAGATATAAGTCCAACCGTACAATTCATTCCAAAAATGGTCACAATTCTATAAAATAAAAAGCTTTATCCTCATGTCCACCCCTTTCTTGCGATACGAGCAAATTGTGCCTTTTTCTCTTTTAAAATGCGAGAACGTGTGAAGGCAATATAGTATGCGGCCACCTCATGGTGGGGCCCATTTAGTTAATGATTAGATTGGTTGGGGACTCTCACATTTGTATTGTCCCTCCCCTTTTGAAGAGGAATTGGGAAATCCTCCTTGGGATATCACGCTCTCGACATTCCCTAGGGTTTCCATTGCAATCTTCAATGGAAATCATTATTGAAGGGACCAAGGAGATAATGTTAGGATTTGAAAAGACATTTCACTTATTATTTTGAGATAACTATATCTTTATCATGTGTAAGGTCCTCCTCATCAAATTGTTTTAATTATTTGGGAGATGTGATCTTAGCAATGATGAACTTGTAGGAAATTGATTGGCAAAGTTGGTCCAAAATGTTGAGTTGTACAACAAATGAGTAAAAGGGAACCTTTTTCTGCCAAAAACCCATAATGGAGATTATAATGTATTGCACAATCAATGAAAGGGTGATGAAGAATGTATCTCAAAACATAATAATATTCAAAGCAACTAGCATCATTTTAGATTAATTTTAAGATTATTGAATATTGAATTTAAGTATAAAAGTAAGTTAGTATGGATTTGAGTTGAAGCTATAAAGTTTTTGAAGAACTCAAAAATCTTATCATCCACCCAAACACATGGGTTAGTAAAGAGGATATCACATCCATGGTGGTATGAATGTTTAAGTTTATGGTGTGGTAGACAATGTACTTATTTGGACAAATTGTTTTAGAGCTTCAACCATTCTTCATGTGGACCATACTTATATATTACTCTTATTTGTAATTATGGAGAATGGCAAGGTTTCTAATTGTGGATAATTGATATTGCTACAATGTCATACCAAATCCAAATTGTAAAAAGAGGAGGGAGTTTCAACATGGTCTCTACCTCACAGACATTATCTATGCTTCCATTCAATTAAATCCCTAGGTTACCCAATGTATGTTTGTTATTAAGGTACGAGTTTGTGTTATATTTAATTTTGTGCATCTATCTCTGTACACTAAAGCCTTAGGAGTTATTTGTTGAGTAGCACCATACTATGTTTTTTCAAGTTTATTATAAATCCATGCCCCGCATTCATAAGGAAATAGTAGAATCTATAAAATAGATTGTTAAATGTTAAGTGGTGGTTGTTTCATAGATTTATAATTATCATACGAGTCATTGGAGTCCTCACCCCACCTCAATTTCATCAAATTATTTTATAGATTGTTGATTTTAATAGAAGTTCACCCACAAATTTCCCAAGGAATTTCACAAATCATTAAGTAAAAGCATATTAGTGTTTCCACATCCCTATCCAAGGACTATAGTGACTCAAAAATACCCTCTTACATGGCTATTAGTCCCCCTTGCTCTCCTATTTTGGGGTACAAGTTGTCAAAATATCCTTACCACCATTGGGATACAAAGGTAAATTGGAAGCACATATCACCTCAACAAGAATAATATTCTCGTTAATACAAGAACACAAAAAGTAAGGAGGGTTAGTTATATCTTTACAAGGAATGATGATCATGTGGATAGAATAGCAACAACAAAGCACTAGAAGTTCATACCTTTAGCAATGGTAGTTGCATATCAAGAATGGTTTAGTTTACACATATAATTAGACATTAAACCACCTAAACCCTTCCTTGCTCATGGCCAAGGTAGTTGCCTCAAATTTAATAAGCTTGAGACCATGTTCTTCAATTTTAGTTTCTCTCATTCCTAAAAAACCACAAGCTTCACATCACCAAAAATGATGAGTTCATGTGCAACACTATATTTAAGATGAATATAAATGGATAAGACATAGATTGTAGTATAGGATGACCCATCACCACAGCCAATAATGATGCAAGAACCTATAATTGATGATGAAGGTTTGAGTGTCGAAGAAGAAGAGGTAAAATGAGAAAAAGAAAATTAAGAATGTTCATCCAAGAGTTATTATGTCATATCTCAAGGTCTCAAATTTAAATATTTGGAGGTGTTGGCTTCAAAAATTCTTGTCACATTGCATATTCACAAAATAAAATGATCAATATTGGTTAACCTCAATTCTCATATCCAAGGGAAGTCCTATGGAAACTCCTTTGGTAACATATATTCATACTTCAATGCTACCATATTTATTAAATGTGTAAATATGGTCAATTTACGTTCTTAACTACAAGTTTATGAGATCTCAACAATGCATCAATTTAGCTTTCTGATTTAGTTAATTAGAAAGGAAAGTTGAGATGCCAAAATTCAAGCATAAGTGTGATGTGTAATACACAAAAAGTTATGTAAAATCTTAATCATTGATCTATTGATTTATCACTAAATCGTCATAAGGAATATTCTTATTGATTTGATGTTTTGAGATAAATAATGTTGCTTCAATGTGTGCTTAAGTGTTTACAATAATTAAATGGTGTGTTGGGATAATTGAGTGATTCATATTCAGTGTATCCTTTGTATAAATCTATATTATATTTGTTGGTAGGGTGTGTGCACATGATTAGGAATATGATGGTTAATTAATTGGATTGTAATGGTTTGCAATATATTTTATTATATGACACAAATACTTCTAGTGGTATACATGAGTGTATTGTGTTTAAAGAATATGTAATGAAGAAAGGTGGAACTAGGTTTGGTGCATGAAATGTATAAACACCTAATCTTAGTTATAAAGCAATAAATTAGTAAATTGATCAAATTGAGATAATCATAATATTAATTAATTAATTATTTTTCTTCTCAATAAATGAGAGTCAACAAAGTTATATTTGTGATTGAAAATTCAATGGTTTTTCTTTAATTAGTTTAATTATGTGGAAGCTTTATTTGATAATTTATTTATATTTTATTCTTGTTGTGAAAGAAATTATCAAATTTTTAACTAGTTTATGACTTGAAATTTACATGAAAATACAAATTACTTATAAAGGAAATATGAGATATATCTTTGTGTGATTTAGTGTAATTAAAAAAAAACCTTTTTCCATTTACACCCAACCATCAACATTTGAGACATTTTAATAATTTATTAATAATTTTTTATTCAATTTTATTGAATAAATTAATATATAATTATTTTTTACATTTTTTAATTTGTGGGGTAGTTTCTAATAAGTAGATGGATTAGAATTTTAAATGTTTATCTTACTTTCCATCAAGATTTTTTTTTATTATAATTACTTGTTTAACAATGAAATATTTTTTGTACTAAGTGTGTGTTTGTGAACCTATTGTTGGATGTTAATTCATGTGTTACAATTGCATGTCAAGTATGATTGGATTGTCTTGTGAAACCTATAATGTTATTTTCCCCATATATATATTGAGCTATGAGATTATTCATCTCTCTAAATGCACTAGATCACATGAGAATTTAGTGGTTAGAGTATAAAGGGCACATATATGTCTTTAAATTATTGCATATGTTTATGAAGATCCTCTAGGGGAGTTTCTAAATTATGAACACAATATGGCCCATTTGATATTGAATATATTTAGTGATATATTGTCAAGGTAAAATTAGAATCTAGTATGCATTGTGTTATTGTACTATGATACAATGAGAAGTGTCCTAGTGTTTGCCAATGAGTATCCCTATGTCTTAAATAAATACATTGTTGGTATTACCTGTTGTTAAGTGTGCTAGTTGACAAATTACATGGAAAATGAGTTATATGGTTTATCATAACTGGTGTTTTGATCTAATTTGTTCTAAGGATGGTGTGTCATGTTATATTATGTTCATATTTATGTACATTCATGTTTGTTTTGTAATTTTGGTTGAAATGTAGGTTGTTGATATGTGTTTTTGTTTGTGTATAATTTATGTTTGTCTTGTATACTTGTTTATCGTTTATTTCTTGTGTCAATGTTAGATTTATTTTTCCTATGTGGATGGTAAGAAATTTTGTGTAATTATGTTAAGGATTAATGTAGCATTAGATGCATGGTATTCTACCTCAAGCATGGCGAGAATTTAAGATATATGATTTTAAAAAGTGGAAACTCTCTTTGTATGTCAAGATGCATGCAATGTTCATTTGGTAGGTGTTGTATAGTTTTGGGACGTGTAAATTTATGTGTTTATGATTGATCATGTCTTGTATTATCTCATAAGTGTTCTTTATGAGCATTGTTGATTTCATATGCATGTTGTAAGATATTATGAAGTCTTATATGTTATTTTATGATGTATTATGCAGTGTTGGATAGAAAATTTTAGTGTTACGAAGGAACGCCAATTTACTTGAATATGTAATGAGCCTAAGAAAGATAATCATTATACATATTACTCCATGGACCATGTGTTGCATGTTTAACCACTTCATTCCAAGCTGGCAGTTTGGGAGGATAGAGTTACTTTAATGTGTGGCTTCATATCACCTTCCCTATATGTAGTTGGAGCATTAGATAAATTAAGAGTTACTTAGACATTGCTAGAATGGATATTTATATTTAAATACTTTAGATTATTGATTATTGACCACTATTGTATATGTAGAGTTATTGGATGTATATTATTCAATGTATGTATTATTGATTTAGTTGTACTATTGTCTTAATGTAATCATTGATGTACTATTTTATAAATGACCTAAAAATGTAATTATTGTGTTTAAATTTTAAGTAAATAGTTATTAGAATATATTTTTGAGATATTATTTGTACTTATTATTCAATTCACAGGATAACTTAATCTTGTTAAATTAGAGAAAATTTTGATATTCCATTTTGGGGTTGTAAAGGTAGAGAAACTATGATATCATACTCTAAGAAGGATTTATTTAGGGCTAAGAAAATAAAAGGAGTAGAGAGTATTTATTTGGTATCATACACCATCAAAGACATAACCAAGGATCATGTTGGAACCTAATATAAGAAAATTTGGATCTCTTACAAATAAATTTGATCTAATTTCCTAAGGCGATTTTTTCTAATTTCAAAAAGAAAAGAAAATGTGTCTAACATCATGTTATATCTATAAATTTTGTTGGAAAAGGTGGTAAAATTGTGAGATGTGATTGAAACAAACATAAAGGAGTGAAATAAATTCAATTAGAAGATAAAATTTATATGTTCTTGTCTTCATTTTGAAGCTATTTTTTATGAATCCCTTATACACCACCTTAAAAGTTGGGACCCTACCCTTCAAAGATAGCATCACAAGTATGTACCACATATGAATAAAATAGGAACACGTGAAAATAACCTCTATGATCTCACACATAATATAATCCCATTAAAATATATCCCCATGACTAAGGTTTTGAGAAAATGCATGCAAACCTTAACTTGTAATGCACAATTATATAAGATATCATAATAGTTCAACTTAAACTCAAGATGTTGACCCTACTTCATCAATTACAACAATCAAATAGTATAACAAGATAGGAATCCTCATCACTATCCAAAGATTCCATATGATATCAACTATCTTTATTATCTTTCCTATGTGAAAAGCTCCTATATTTCAACTTTGATTGCACGTAACCTAAAAGATGAGACACAATGATTGCACAAGACCCCCAAGCTCGACCTCTCTTTCCAATTATCCAGAAGACTAGGTGAAATACAAATAAAAATTAAATAATCTCCTTATCTCTATGTATAGTCATTCAAAGATTTTGGATGGATTGGATAAGGCCTCCATAAGCCTCACAATTTGATGTGGTTTCCCAAAAAAATAAATATGAAGAAATAACATGAATTTTAAGATAATTCAAACACAAATAAAAGTGTTATTTCAATCATTTAAAACAACTCAACATATTGGTACAAGTACACACTAGGTAACATAAATTGAGTATAAGCATGATCTTTACAAAATTATTATTATCCCAATTTTTTTTTTTAAAAATCAATATGCTTATAAGCAATTACAAAGTATCAATTTTTTAAAATTTACATGTTTTATGATGTTTGACAAGTGGACAAAAAATATACTATTAGTGAACTCCATTGAAGGACTAGGTAAACTTGATAACAATAAGGTCTATATGTTGGACCAATATCATTCCAAGTTCAAATATAATATTCTTCCATTGCCACATTCACATATCTTCTATGTTAGTGCATATATTAGTAGGCCTTAAATTTATAAATTTTATTCATTTCCTTTCTTTTGTGTTCCCTTGCCCTATTTTTTCCCATCAATTAAATCTAATATGAGAGATCTGCAATGGGCTTATTGGAATGTTCTATTTTTCTATGGAGATCCTTAGGGTTTTAGTACTTATGCTTCACAAAGGTTTTCCATTATATTATTGTGACTAAAAACATGTACTTATTGGCTTTGGCCCTTTACCTATGTTGCTATTGTATTCTTGTATTCTAATTTTCATTGATTTTTCTAGTTTATTTCACTTAATTTTATAGTCTAATCAACTTGAACGATATAGTCTTACTAGCCCTTTGATTCTTCTAACTAGTGTTTGCCCACTCTTGTTTTATTCCTTATGTTATCGAGTCATGTTTCCATTATAGCTTTGGTCCCTACTAGCATTCCATTTGTCAATTTCATATTACATCACAAGCATCCTTCACATCATGGTTTTTATATGAAATAATTTTCTAGAATAGTGAGTTAGTGATATCATGGAACGTGTCCTTTAGTGTGTAATCATAGTTTCTAATTCTTACAACACTGTACTATTCCAAGCTATGTTGATCATTTATAATTGGTCCATCAATGCTTTTGTGTATGCTTCATGGAGTAAGTATAAAATATTGGTTGGACCTTTGTGATAGGTGTTAGTGTCCTAGACCATCGCACAAATCCTTAACATCACATTTTTGCATGTGGACCCTACTTTAAAATGTGTGATGCATAATGACTTTATATTTTGCGTGGGTAAATTTATGTGGCTTCTATTTGGTGACATTTCATTCCATCATGTAGTTCATTTTTTGAGAGGTAATGTTGATTTGATTTCCAATTTTTGAAAGTCTAACTTCTTTAAAATCACAAAAGAATACTTATTGAACTTTTGAAATTAATCATAACAAGTACCTTACACATCCATGCATGATAAAGATATAATGAGTCCCAAAATAATCAAATTTGAAACAAATGAAATGTCTTTTCAAATCCTAACATTATGTCCTTGGTCCCTTATATAATGATTTCCATTGAAGATTGCAATGGAAACCCTAGGGATTGTCCACATTGTGATATCACAAGGAGATTTTTCTCAATTCCTCTTTTTTCAAAAAGGAGGTATATAAACATGTGGTCGAGTCCCCGCATGCTTACTAACATCTAATCATTAAATAAATGGGTCCCACCTGAACAGGAGAGGATGAAATGACGAGGAATATTCTCACGTTACATGACCACATCCATTGTATTCACACGTTATGGCATTGTAAGAGAGAAAAAGGAGCAATTTGCTCGTATGGCTTTCTATAAAATTGTACGGTTGGACTTGGATGTCTGTATTAAAAATGGGGTTTAGGGAAAATTAAAACTATGCGAATGGTACAAGGGGTCCCATGTTCTCTCACTTGGGTGGTGTGGGGAAAAAAAAGGTATGAAGAGGTTCAAAAAAGCAATGATTCGTTTCGATTGAAGTTGATAGTCATAAGGATCTTCTTTTACAATGGGTTTTAAATTTTAAATTTTATTGTAATGATCAAATTTGATGGCTAGAGACTATCTTATTAGATGTTTTGAAATAGTTGTTATAATAGAATAAAAGAAGATTTGACATAGTCATATGATTGAAAATTTAATTAAAGATCATCTAATCGTGCAACACATAATAATGCTCAACATAATTACACAACAAATTGTGTAAGGGGGAAATTGATAAGTGTAATATAATCAAACATGAATGAATTAAAACTAATCTAATTCAAACAAAAGATGAAGATTTGTACCCATTACTCACGAAATGAAACTACGAAGAAACAAAATCAAATAATACAATCAAAGGAGAGAACATAAAATGAATTCATAAAATGTAGTGTTACCATCCCGTGTCGAAGTGTATTTGCAATGATGTTGGATCGATGTGAAGCCTCCATTTATGCGTTGCAAAGCTTTAAATATGTGTCTTGATCGAAGATGTGTGTCAAATTTCTTCAAGAAATCGATTATTAATTTGACATTACTTAGTTGTGCAAAAGATGTCAATTCTCTAATCATTTTTGGAGATGAAGATGATTGTTATATAGATTTTGTGTTTTGAAATGAACGATTGGGATCACGTAGTAGAATATCCTAATCAACGGTTCAAAAACGTTGAGAGGAATTAGATAGGAAGAATCAGTGGATTTGATTACATAATCGGTGTGATTGATGAAAGTCATTTTTTGGGGAAGCTTTGTTTAGATCTCGGAAGTCCGTGCAGATTCTTATGCCTCCAGTGGGCTTTGATACTGGTACTAGATTTGATATCCATTCAGGATTAATCAATTGGTCTAATGAAGCCCACATCTATTAGTTTCTTCAGTTTCACTTTTGCCAAAAGTGTTATTTGGGGATGCATCTTTCGTAGCTTCTACTTAATGGTTTTAGCTCCAAGAAATACAACTAGGTGGTGTACGACCAATGTTGGATCTAGCCCTAGAATGTCTGCATATGTCCATGTGAAGTTTATCTTCCTTTCATTGATGAACACTGAGAAGTTCACTTTCTCTTCAGAATCAAGTGACACTACATGATATGTGATCTTGGGTGTTTCTGGTGTGCCGACATTGATAGGTTCAACTTCTTCAACTAAGAGTGTCAACTTCTCTTGATATTCAAAAATAGGGAGATTGAATCCTCCATCCTCAAACGCCTTAGAGAGGCTTTCACCCTTAGATTTGTCCTTTATTTTTCTCTTTTCAAGATCCGATAGAGCCACATCGTGGTTTTCCCTAAGGGATCTCATGTTGATTTTTACATTGTCTTTTTCAATTTTGCGACTAGAGGGCACAATCTCCCCTCCAAAATATGCTTGTTGTTCGAGTTCCATGACAAATCCTGCTTTATGATCTCCTGATGGTATATCAATTCGAAGTACCATAAACTCTGCAATTGCTTCATCGTTCTAGAATTGATCCAAAACAGGCACATATGATGTTATTGGTCCCAATCTATTAACTAGGGGTAGTAGAGGGGTAGGTTGTCATTGTTATCTATAAACCTCATAGAAGTTATCAAAATGGTCAATATAGTTGTGGTATCATTCTCCCATTGAGTATCTAGGTCATCATCACTAGAAGTGAGGGAATCCCATTCATACGCATTGGAGTATGTTTCATAAGTATAGTCTTTAAATATAGGTTTGCTAGCTTGATTAGGGACTATACTTATTCTAAAGCTTTCAAATAGGCCCTCAATTGGTAAGTCATTGTTTATACAATGGTAGGTATCTAATCTCTTAATGCTAGTAGAAGGAGCTCTTTTCTTATGAGAGGCACATCTAGTTTTTGGAGTACCCACCTCTATTGAACCATAGCCTAATCCCATGATCTTTCTTTGTTCCATTATAATAGGTTCCCATCTACCTTATTTTTGTTGCCTAAGGCCACCTTTTCCAGTGTATCCCATTTTTTTAGCTAGTTGATACCCTTTACTACTAGAATCAATGACAATGGGTTGTAACTATTTTGGTTCTTCTTGTTCTTCTTTGAAGATCATTGATGAAAGGTCCTCCTTGAATATTTCCTCATCCTTCATATCTCCCCACTTGGTAAAGATTGTGGGTTTGAATACCATTTTTATTGCTTGAACATGTTTGATCTCCTTAGGCCCTCCATAAACCTTTGGTGTTGGGGGAATCATTCCAATGCAAAAGGCTTGATTGAAATGATAGTTTATGTTACCCTTGTCAAGTACTTGGATCTTGCTATCAGATTTAGGCACCTTAGTTGGTGATGGTTTAGTTGAGGTTAATGGTAGTGTTGATGGGTCAACATATGAAAAGGAGTGGAATGATATATCATTACTACGTATTTGTTAGATTTTGTTATATTTCTCCTCCAATTTTGCATAGTAGTGGAAGGGTTCAGGATCAACGGATAATGTAACCTCCTTTCCTTCGAGAGGAAATTTTAGACACTGATGAAATGTCGAGGGAACTGCTTGTAGTGCATGAATCCATGGGTGTCCTAGAAGAAGGTTATATGGTAGCTCAAGGTCTAGTACCTGACATGTTTCTATTGTTGTCGGTCCTATTTGTACAAGAAGCCTAATTATTCCTTCTGAATTTCTTTCAAGGTCATCATAATCCCTTATGTGATGCTTTTTCCTTTGTCAATTACATCATCAGAATACCCCAATTGTTTAACAAATTTCAAGGTACAAATGTTTAGACCTGCACCATTATTTATCAATACTCTTTTGACTTTATGTTTGTGAACACCAACCTCTATATAGAGGGCTTGGTTGTGGAACAATTTATGTGGGAGGTCTTTCTCAGAAAAGACTAAATGGTGAGTGGTCATGATTTTTCCAACCATGGCTTGAAACTGATCAGGATTGAGGTCATCAAGGACCGATGTTTCAAAGCTTTCTCTAGTATTTCCTTATGCGCAGGTGATAATTTCAACAACTCTAGAATCGAGATCAAAGCAGGGGACTTTTTTCAGTTGTTCCATAATATTGTAGTCATTGGAGGACTTAGTTGTGGGTTTAGGTGGGGCTCCTTGTATCGTGATTTTCCCTCGATGAATAGTTATGCTGCATTCGGGGTCCTTGCCTTGTATAGTTAACACATTGACTCTAGTGTCATCTGCTTAGGAGAGGGTGCCTAGGCCAGTGTCACCATGGGTGTAGTTGGTGTTGTGTTAGTCTTGTTCTTTCCAATTTTCATTTTTCTTAGCATGGTTAGGAATTGGATTCGTGTAGATTTGGAGGTCTTTGTTTCCAAGACAATGTTCTATATCAACTTCTCCTTTGTCGATTAAGTATTGCACTATATGTTTAAGTCTCATGCAATTATTTGTTGTATGTCCCTTGATTTTGTGGAACTCATATAAGTCCTTTTCATTGTACCATGGTGTTTTAAAACTCGGCTCTTCATAGTTTGTTCACTCATTGACTTTGATGAGGTTTTGATGAACTAATTTGTGCATAATTGTCTCAAGTGGTTCTCATAATGCAGTAAATTTCCCCCTTGGTTGGCTATATTGTCTTTGTTGTCCTCCCTGATTTGTCTATTGGTTATCTGCTTGATTATTTTGAGGATAACTGAGTTGATTGTTTTGTACGTTGTTGGGAGCATAGCTCGTTTGTGCAACTTGGGCTTTGTTTTGAAGTATATTGGGATTTTGTTCATTCCATACAGCTCTAGCATCAACTACTCTGTCATTTGTAACATTTTTGTTCTTGGCCCAAATCTTAGGTTTGTCATTCGAGCTACAATGGTTGTCTTTTGAGTTGTTTAGTTTAATGACTCCCCTTGCTATGAGAGCTCTTTCTATTTGTAGTCCCTTTTCAATATTCTCTTTGAAGTTATTGGGGCACAACATGGTGAGTTGGTAATTGATTTCCACTTGGACATTGGAAACAAAGATATCCACCAATTCTTTGTCAAGAATAGGCCACTTTCACCTACTAGCTTTATGTCTCCATATTTGTAGTTAAGATGTAAAGGATTCCCCTTGGCTTTGTTTTATCTTGTATAGGTCAGTGATGGTGACATCTTGTTCTATGTTGAACAAGAAGTGGTTCACAAAATTGTTAGTCAATTCATCAAAACTCTTAATTCCTAGTGGTAGATATGAGAACCATTCCATAGTGTGACTAGTAAGACTACGTGGAAAAAGTCTCATTAGGTAGGAATCATTATTTTGTACTTCCATACAAGCTATCGAGAAATATCGCACATGTTCTACCAAATCACCCTTTCCCTTGCACTTGCCAAATTTTGGTATTTCAAAATTTTTAGGGAAAGAGAGCATAGTAATAGAGTGATCAAAAGGGAACAAACATATATCCTATAGAGTGTAGGTTTTCTCTAGTTTTCCAATCTAGATGTTTGATATCCTTTGATATATGGCTTGTAGTTGCATGCCTACCTCTGTGTTTGGTACATTTGTTTGTGGACCTTGTGTATAGTAGCCTTGTCCCAAAACACTCGTTTGGTCATAAGTTGGGTATTGTGGAGGTATAGAACCTTGGTAACCATGTTGGGTGGAAGGAGGGTTAAGTCCTTTTTGGATGAAAGGAGGATTAAGTCCTTGTTGATTTTAAGAAGTGTCAAGTCCATGTTGTATGAAAGGAGGATTAAGTCCTTGTTGAATGTAAGGAGGATTAAGTCCTTGTTGTATGAAAGGAGGATTAAGTCCTTATTGAATGTAAGGAGGGTTATGTCCTTGTTGGATGGAAGGAGGATTAAGTCCTTGTTGATTTTTTTGAAGAGGGGTACCTTGATAGTGCGTTGGTGGTATACCTTATTGTGGTTGATTCTACTGAAGGGTACCCTGGTAGTGTGTTGGTAATAAACCTTGTTGTTGGAACAATTTTTTTTTAAGGTTACCTTGGTAGTGCATTGGTGGTATACCTTGTTTTTGGGACGAATTGTATTAAAGGTAATCCTAGTAGTGTGTTGGTGGTACACCTTGTTTTTGGGAAGAACTGTATTGAAGGTTACCTTGATAGTGTGTTGGTGATACACCTTGCTGTTGGGATGAATTGTATTGAAGGTTACCCTGGTAGTGCGTTGGTGGTACACCTTGTTGGATTGGTATGTTGGTTGAAGGATCAATATATGATGCATTCTATGGCATGTTTTGACCTTGTGATGGGATATTACTTGGAAATTTTCCCAAGTTTTGCATATTATTGTTTTGTAGTATGTATTGAGATGGACCTCCTTGATTTTGTTGGGCCACTACTACTTGCTCGATTTGGGATGGTTTCCCAAACAAAGGGTTGTCCATTGGTTGTTGTTTAGGTTGATCACTGCTTTGTGAGAAGATTGGTGGCATGTTCAAATTCTCCATTGTTTTGGGTATCTTTCTCAAAACTAATTTATCCCCTAAAGGAATGAGGTGAGGATCCTTAAGACCTTCCACATTAAAGTCTATAGGAAACTTAGCACCACTTTGTGCTAATTTGAAGAAGTATCATGTGTTTGGATCCTTTCTTAGTAGTTTTCCCATCAGTTTAAGTACCTTAGAATTGTTGGAGTGTTGAAATAATTCTTCCTCATCTATTTCTTCCTCACTATCCACTTCTTCTATAACTATGTCCTTGGTATTTTGATTTGACCTATCCATCATTTCTTGTTGTCTACGAATTACTTCCTCCTAACTTGGTGGTTGATTTGATATTGTTTTGAATGTTGATTCCTTTTGAGGAGTTATAAGGTCACTTGGTCTATAACCCCATGGGTCACCTCCATCATTTGTGGTGTTTTTTGTGAGCATACTAGAGCTACTTTTGTTCAAATGCTTCCATATTTTTTTATGTTGAGATATCGTAGTTGTCATAAACAAGTGTTGTGAAAGTTTGTGATTTCTATCTTATGAAATGAACTAATGCTTTGTTTTAGGGTTTTCTATTTTTTGAGTGTTCTGGTATTTTTTTGTTTTAAAAGGACAGTATCTATTACCATGCAGGAGGTGGTAATATGGGCCTTTTGGTCGCAAGATCCGCTTTTCATTCCTCTTTGTCTAGGATATTGGTTGTGTTTCTCCACTGAGTTGGTGTTTTGTTTCTCTCAAATACAAACCTTCTCAAACTACTGATGATTTCCATTTGTTCACCTTCAGTTCATGTGAGGTTTGGTTGTATGATAGCTTCCAATATATTTGGTTGTTCAACTAGAGAAGTTGGACGCCAAATGGTCATAAAGTGAGTGATGTTTGGTGAATGATGCTATTTTTGGGACTCAAAATGTTGAAAGACTTGGATCAATATTTCACTTCATTTTTCTAGAGGATATGTTGTGAAGAATCTACTTGAACTAGCCTTGAGGTTCAAGCAAATGTTGATATCTTAGAAGTTTGAGTGAAGGAATGATACAAATTGTTTGTTTTGATTTTGAATCCAAAAAATAGGTTGGAGTGTTTTTTTTTGGAAAATGGATGATGGACTGATGTAAATTATGACGTATTTTGGGAGTCTAACTATTTTCGTTCTCTCAAGTTTTTAACCAGTTTAAGATTAGTTTTTTATTTTCACCAGGAAGGAAAAAGCGATAATCTTAGAGCAATAGTGGCAATTTTTGTCAAAAGCGGCTAGATTTTTGTCAATTGCAGTCAAGCATGAAAAACAATTGTGATAGGATTTCTCAAAAGTAGCCTTTGTTTGTAGTTTTCTAATAGGTGAATAGTTCAAGAAAAAGCAGTAGTTTTGAGCACAAGCACACAATTTTGAGTCAACTGCAGCTAAGAAAATATGTCAAGTGCAGTAGGATTGAGATCAATTGTGGTAATTCTAAGGTTGATTGCGTTTTGATTTGCAAAAGTGATATTTTTTTTAATACTGACTGTCATAATCCAGAGTCATATTGAAGTAATTGTTTTAATACACTTATAATGTGTGGATTAATTGTCATATTTTTTAGAATGGACTTTATAGATTAATTGTCATATTGAATGACATAATAATGAAATAGCAGTCATGGCCAATATTGAAATATGTGAAATACTGAACACTATACTAAGACATACAGGTTGATCTAAATCAGTGAAGTTAAAACTTCATATTGATAAAAAAACATAACAAACACCGAATCCACCAAACTCTGAATTCATGAATGCGTCTAACAAGAATACATTCAATTTTCATACGGAAAAGAGTAAATTCTCTCAAATGACTGCCGTACTCGAAGCGTGTATAGAGTTGTATATGTTTTGTTCAATAGGTATCAAGTCTTTTCACTGCAGATTTGCAGATCAATTGTCAGTAGATATTTTCAAATATCATATCACTCCGAATTTCGAAATATAATAGCTACTGATATGGGGACGGTTACAAAGATTTTAAAACGCGTAATACCTACTCCGAGTCTCAAATCCATTACTCGAATAGATTTATTGTCACAGTGCGGGACAACGGCGGCTGTCATATTCTCATCAACCAAAAAATATATATATATTTTTTCTGTATGCATTTACTCTCTCCTGTACTCCAAAACGCGTCATATCAATCTGTCTAGCAATTTGTCCATTTTTAAATACTTTAAAATATTATTTCGTGTTCGTCGGATTCTCCACAAAATATTTACATTATCGTCGTTTTATTAGTTTTTCTGTGGCAGAGATTCTATAGCTATTCGAGATTAACATCGTATAAATTAGTGACACTTAAAAAAATATTATAAATTTTAGTAACAATTGTATTATATATTATTGATTATACTTAATAAAAAGATAACATAACATGTTATTTTATTACAAATGAATTTCATTTCTAAGTTTTTATTTAATATTTTTTTATTGTTATTATCTAATTAGTATAGATATCTTAAATGCATCTAGCTAAAAGATATCAAGAGATTTCAATTTTGATGGGCCTATGCAATTTTATTATACACTAATTTAATAAAAAATATATATCACAAAATAAATATAAATTAATTGATAAATCTTATTTATTTATAATATATAATTTATAATTTAATCCTCTACTATTTTAGAACATATGCAAATCATAGAAAGTAAAATTTTATTTATTAATTACATTTTAGATTTATTCATGTGTTTTTTCATTATTAATTTAATATATGTGGGCACCTTAATATATTTTAATTTTAATATATGTCTGCACTTTAATATATTTCAATTATAATATATGTCCACACCTTAATATGTTTTAATTTGTTTTTGTTAACATGCCCACATTTTGCCCACTAGTTACGCCTCTCAAGTAACAATAATAATTGTTCCAATTTATATATATTAAGGTGTAACAATAATATTTAAAATAAATAAATAAAAGTTGGCATCTATCTAAAAAAATAAATAGGAACATTTATTTAAATATCGAGTGAATTATATGAGTCAACACATTTATTTCACATATTTCAATATTACTTATGATCGTATTTTATTATTATGCAGATTTGTTTTTAGATCAAAATATGTAGGTGTTAGTAAAATTCTAAATCAACATTTTCACCTCTATCTAGAGTGGCAATTCGTCCACAAGATCAATTTTTAGAGGTGTGAGTGATGGTCTAATAACGCCCTCTCATATAATTTGGAGGAATTGAACTTGAGTTAAGGCTCTAATTCAACATGTAGATATGCTATTATACAAAAACCTACAAGTATTAGTGAATCTCTCTTCACCTATATTCAATATGACAATTAATCTATAAAGTCCATTCTAAAAAATATGACAATTAATCCACACATTATAAATCGAGAAGTAAATGACAAAGAGCAGTAAGAGGGTAAGTTAGATGAACTAGTGAAATCACCATCCAAGTTAGCAATACTTAACAAAACACTGCCCAAATTAAGAATTAACCAAGATTTTGGATGGGGATGTCAATTTTAAGAGGGAAGACCAAAATTAGGGTATTATGATAGACTTAAAAATTATTACCTATCAACATAATAGTGATGTTCTTTTATGAAGATGATTCTCCATCAAAACCACAGTGTCCATCTTTATTTTCATATTAGTAAGGAAACCCAAATTGATTTATGAGTATAAGATACATACATATAGCATGTACTATATGTTATGAGATCAAGGATTTCAATTTTATAATTATCTATGTTGAAATAATTTAGAAGTAGAACACACACACACACACACTTTATATTATATATGCGAACTTGTTTAAAGTTATATCTATAAAGAAATAGTATATTATGAGAATACAAAACTTGACACCTATTCTCCTATGGTTGAGTAATCTATGTGCAAGATAACTTTATTATATGATACTTTCAAGTGCACCGAAATAACTTATATGATACAATCCTCATTAAATGTTTCTGTTTTCACTATGTTGAGTATTAAGTTTTATTTATTCAAATTAAATTATTGCATTATTGAGTTTTGTCAAATTATCAAGGATCGATTCTCTACCCCATATGTTTTTAACATATCCTTAGTGATTTTTCCAATCCCGACTTCACCTAAGTGGGTGGCATCCAACTGCGAAACTGTTTGGGGAAATGGACCCTAGAAAGGGTTGCGTACCCACTCATATAGTTTATAACTAATGGATTAGAGGCATAATATGAATTAGAGTAGAGAATTGAGTTTGTGTATATCATTTTTATTGGATTATGATTTTGTTTGAGGTAGAGTCATCTTTTGAACCTAAGGGTTATACCCCTTGTGTTAGCCAACCAAGTGTATGATGGTTGAATTGTCTAGAAAGATTCAATATATGATTTGTCTTATTAACCCATCACCTCATAATCTTATTAAGGTTATATTGTGACCCTTGTATTGTTTGGATTAAACCCATAACTATAATTATAATCATTTATTTAAGATATGATATGGTCAGCTTCATCCTAGATCATACTTGGTTATCTTATTTTGTCACATGGTCCTTGTGTAGTGTCATAATTGGGATTGTTAACCACTCCTTATATTAAAAAGGATCCCTTATAGATAACATTGTTGATCTCTTTATGTATTTACTATATCATTGTGAGTTATTTGTGAGTTAAACCTTGGTGAAATGTGATTGTTGGTCAATCAAATACAAGTTGGGTGACTCAAGTTGTCGAAATACGAAGCCTCTGCACAATATGTAGGCAAGGTTGTCAAAGATGAGCCCCTAAGGAATAGGTTTGGCCCCTATAATTGATGTTACAATTGATGTGGATATATATGTTGGGTTATTTTTGGTGTTTTGATATATGATGTGATGAATGCGAGATATGTGATACGAATTTGATCATATCAGTGTGAAGTTAGCTGTGAATGTTGAGATTAGAATTGTGTGAATGAAGAGTAAGGCAGAGTGTTGATCCAGAATTAGTGCAAAGATTGTTATTGTGCTTCATTGGTATTGTATTCTTGCATATTGTAGATGCATTTGTAACAGTTCAAAATAGGCAGTGTGCCACCTTCTTTCTTCTAGCTTTTTCTCTGTGGGCAATGAGCCCACTTGGATAGTGAGTCAAGTTGTATTACTTGACTCACTTAGATGAATGAAGCAAAAAGAAATACATTTATTGATATTGATTTCATCATAAAATTGACCTATTCTAACTCTAGTATGAATGTAATTTTATATGCAAGGACTCAATAAATATTGAATTCATCCTTTATGAAATCTTCTTGTTCTTAATTAATTTGGATTAGACTATCATAGAATGTTTCTTGGTGGTAAAACTTGTTAGAACTATAAAATTCTAAAATTTTACAAGTTGTTCACATCCATGAGTTTCCAAATGAGTCCTTACCATGAGTACAAAAGCCTTTCTTCATGTCACTTTGGCCCATATTTTGTCATAGTGTCTTGTTGAGTCCATCTAAATCTGAATATTTCACAGTATATTCCCTATCGGCAAGACTTCAGGGATGTCACACCGATCATAATTCATATACAGGCACCTTTCGGTAGGACTCTATTCATTGTCTCAGCGATTGATGGATTACATTGGCAAGATGGCTATCGTCAGTATGTGGTCTTACCAATTGTATTATGTCTTACTGACTAGCGCATCGAAAGACTTATCAGCCAGACTATATGGTGTCGAAGTGAAGTCATAGCGAAATCACATTGTCTTACCGATCGGCTCATGAGTAAACACTTTGGCCAAACCATATGTCTTCGGTATGTGGTCTTGCCGAACGCTTCATGTCTTACCGACCGGCGCAAAAAGAGCATATCGATGAGAAATCTTTCATCGGAGTAAGTCATGGCGACCCATATGTCACACCGATAAGGATATACATATCGGTAAGATTCAAAGCATCAGAATAACGTCTAATGAAAAGTGTCGGTTCTTGCCAATAAAGCACATGGGGACTCTATTGAAGATTATCATAATGAAGTTATATAGTCCTGTCGACTCTTTTGTCACACCGATATGTTGTTTTATCGGCGAGAGGGCCCATATGTCTCAGCGACTGGAAAATACACTAAAGAGCACATCTCAGCAAGACAAAGTAATTTGTGGGACATCTCCCCGACTCTGAATTGTCACAACGACACACAAGATGGAAGGACAACTATTGGTAACACATAATGTAATCTATGAGATGTCTCCCCGACTCAGATTTGTCATAGCGATACATAAAGACCAAAGGGATAACTGTCGATGAGACGTTGGACTTCAGTATGACTGCAGGATGTCTCGGCGAATGTCTCAGCGGGTGTTAATAGAAGTTGGAAAACAACTGATCGCCGACGTTTGAATGCAAAGCGATGTGTCTTTTCAAATACAAATGTATAAATATTCATTTTTGATTGTAAGAAGGGATGGTAGAATACAGTAGATTGGATAGAAGATAGATTAGGGAAGATACAGTAGACAAAAAAGTCATACTATGAGACTATGTTGCATGTTTTGAAAATATGGAGATATTAATGAAAATCAGTTGATGTGGCAACGTATTTCTAGTGTCAATTGTTTGTTGTGCTTATTGAAAGTATTACTAAAGTTGTCTCCAAGATTGATGTTTTCTGGTTATTTAAATTGATGTAACAAGTTTATATTCAGTTTATCAATGCACATTTGTTGTATCTGTGTGGTTGATTGATCGGTTCTTTCAAGGAAAGATTAAATCCTTTTAATTGATCATAGTAATCAGGGAAATTCATCTAGATCATTAAGAAGAACTTAGTAGTCACAGTCTTGCATGTTTATACAAGTTATAAACAAAAACATATGCCAGGGTGAAAGCACAAACCTGTGTCACAGTTTCGGCCAAATAAAGTAATTCGACCAGATTACTTTCGGCCGACCAGCTTTCGGCCGATAAAGTTTCAGCCGAATCCACGGGGCAGCCACATGGCGCCTACTTGGCTCAAACTTTTCGGGCGAGTTACTTTCGGCCGAAACATTATCGACTGAAAAGTGTCAGCACGATGCCCATCTGGATAGACCTGTTCGGTCGAGTATATTTCGGTCGAAACTCTATCGACCGTAAAGGTATCGACCGAAAAGTAGTAATAAAATCCAAAAAAAAACCAGGCCCACTATTTGGAACGCTCGGGCGAAAGGATTGAGGCGAGAGCTTGTCGGCCGATCACCAGCAACAGTGACTATATTTTTCCAGTTTCCATTCGGGGCATTCACTAGATTGTTTGATTTCTCATCTCGTTTGTGTCTAGTTTGAGAAATTTGTGATAAAGTTTAAGGAAATTTGTGATTTCACGTTTGTTAGGGTTTGATTGAAATGAAAAAATCAAGTTTTGTGATGGATATTGGCCGAAAAGTAGTGAATGTTGTGATATTTGTGATAAAGTTTAAGGAAATATATAAAATTTGGTGAAATGTGTGTTTACTCCTCCAAATTTGAAGAGTTCAAACTTTTAGGCTCTCGTGCCTATAAAACATGAGAAACAGATAAGAATAGAGAGAAAAGGTTACTCGCAGAGGGAAAATAAAGATTTCTATTCCTAAAAACAAAGAACATTTCTACCAGAGTAGACCACTGAACATTTCTGCCAGCAGGGCTTAAATTTGATGGCCGTATGACAGTATTTAGAGATTTTTGCCATAAAAAACAATCAAAATTTTATGAAGATTGTATCAGATGAAAGGAGAGATTTTGGATTGACTGTCAAAATTTATATAGAATTATAATGATATATATATTTGATTTATATATAATTTTACTTACACTAAGGTATATCATAATGTTTTAAGGGCACCTTTGAATAGATAACCGTCATTAAAAAAAAATTGAAAGGAAAGGTCAACCATCAAATTTAAGCCCTGTCTGCCAGAGTGATTGTTGAACAATAACTAGACCACTGATAATGAAAGAACCCGATTTGGAAGTTCCATTAACCTCTGAAGATACTCATCTCGTTTTTGTGGATCTGATTCAACTTGAATCATCTGCCCTACCTGCAAAAAGTAATGTTGTATAGAAGTTAGTCTAATATGCTTTTATAGAAGAATAGAAAAGTTGTGATATTTAACTCATTATAAGTCAAATTTTACAGAATCTTCTCCCTTTGTGGAATTTTACAGAACCTCTGGAGCAGTTATCATCCTTCATTGTCCTGATAGCCATTCTTACTTCATCCCTTGTGATGTTTTTTCTAAATCCATGGCTTCTTGGCTAGAATTTTTTCTTCCAACCACTATCTCACATGTTTTCTCATGGCTAGAGATATATCATAATCTGTATATGCTTATTTCTTGATCTGTATTTGCATTTTTTATCTCCAAAGTGAAATCTGCTATTCCATGTGCATCCGTACTTTAAAGCTCTCAATGGAGAGGACAAATTTTTCTGAGCACAGTGTGTATCTCTGTGTTTTTACACCACCTAGAATAAAAGTAGAGGTTAACTGTGAGATATTTATGTAAAAACGACGATACCTTTCTCCAGTATCATCACAACTAATTCATGGTGGGTATGCTTTGCTGAGAAGCTTATGATGGTGAATAGAAGACTTCTATCCAAGCATAGTGGAAGCCAAAGGCATAATACAACCCACAGAAATTTTTATCTAATATTAATAATATTCTTGTGGGGTTATGGTGAAGCCTGTCATGCAATCCAATGTAGAGAACTTCCATCAAATGTAACTTCAATGGTGGGTTCTTTCAGGTGGGAAAGTTGGGAAAATTAAAAATCAAAACGTCTTAAAAGCATCAAGTTTCCAAAATCTATAATAACATCTTTTCAATTGAAAAACACTTTTTTCTATGAATGGAAAATAGCATGTTTATAAGAATCCTTTTCTTCATTATGGTGAACTTATCTTCCAATTTTGAATGGCTGATATGATCCCTTGGCTATTATAGATTTTGGACTTTTGGAGTATCTGCCATGGAAAAATAGCAACTACGTTATGTTCGTTTACAAATAGATGACTTTTCTCTCTCAAAGTTAAAAATAAAATGGTTGATTGCACGTTGCTTCAGCCTCATAGGTTCTCCAAATTTTTTTAGGTATTCCAACAATTTAATTTCAATGATATAAAAGGTGTCAACTTCATAAAATAGGAGTTCTGATTTCCTAGGTATTAGATTTAAGAGGATGTATTTGAGATGGGGTTAAAAGTTTCATTCACATATTTCTTAAAATTTTGCTATCACATATCATTCATATATAAGCTTATCAATATGAAATGATAGCTTTTACTATTTCACCACTTTAATTTCAATCATATAATAGACATCAACTTCATAGTTATTGTATAAGAAAATATGAGCTCCCATTTTTTATGTATGAGATTTAAGGGTATTTTAACAACTTTAATTTCAATCATATAAAATGTGTCAACTTCATAGAATACTGTAGCTCCTATTTTTTAGGTGTTAGATTTAAGGGTATTTCAACACTTCAATTTCAATCATATAAAATGTGTCAACTTCATAGAATACTATAGCTCCTATTTTTTAGGTATTAGATTTAAAGGTATTAGAATACTATAGCTCCTATTTTTCAATCATATAAAAGACGTCAACTTCATATTATTGTATAAGAAAATAGGAGCTCTGATTTTTAGGTATTAGATTTAAGGAGATGTATTTGAGATGGGGTCAAAAAATTTCATCACATACTTCCTAAAATTTTGCTATCACATATCATTCATATATAAGGTTATCAATATGAAATGACAACATTTACTATTTCAACAATTTAATTTCAATCATATAAAAGATATCAACTTTATAGAATATTATATATCAGCTTTTACTATTTCAATAGTTTAATTTCAATCATATAAAAGTCATCAACTTCATTGAATAGTGTAGCTCCGATCTTTTAGGTATTAGATTTAAGGGTATTTCAACACTTTAATTTCAATCATATAAAAGGCATCAACTTCATAGAATACTGTATAAGAAAATAGGAGCTCTATTTTTTAGGTATTTGTTGTGAAATCTCTTTATACACCTTAACTAAGCTTAGCCAGTCCACTAGTGTTTCATTTTCAAATCTCATGTCACTAGTATTTCTTTAAATTTTTCCAATTTGAAAGTATATTTTTAATCTTTATTTTGATGTATTTTGGTTGTACCACAAGTCAATTAGGATCCTAATCTTCCACCCAGGAGTGGTTTTCTAAACCTTAGCATGACCCAGACCAATGAGAATGATTTATATATTCTTATGTACATGTATGTATGTATGTGTGTATGTATGTATTTGTGATAGGTCAAATGTAAGTGTTAGAAAATGAGCAGCAAATAAAAGAGTGCAAATAAACACCAAAACAACCTACACCTCAAGATTAGCCTAAGTTGGAATCAACACAAGATAAAAAGCAACAAATAGAACTTTATACCTTGTCTCGAATCGATCCTTTGGTTGGCCCTTCGATCTTTGATGTGTATGCCCCTTGATGGCAAGTAGATGCAAGATGTGAAGTGTGAGATGCAAGATAGTTGGATGGAAGTGGATGAAAGCATGAAAATGGCTAAGTGTAGATTGAGAAATAAAATTGCAAGAGTTTGGCTAGCAAAATGATCTCCCCCCAAAATGAGAGAAAAGAGGGGGTATTTATAGGAATTTTGAGAATTCCTAGAGGAGATGGATGGCCAAGATTGAGCCACCAAATATCAAGATGTAGGGCTAAGGTGAGTTGAGAACTCACAAGCCCTCACATCTTGACATGTGGCATGGGGAGAGGCTTAAGAAAGATGAGGTGGAGATGAGGTGTAAGAGAAGTACATGACATGGAAGGGGGTACAAAGTACCTTGGGATTGGACAAGATCTCCTCATAAAGGAGGTCCTTGTCCCCATGTGGGTGAGAGGACATGTGAGGAATTAAAAATTCCTCAAATATTCTCATGGGGAGATGGGAAAGAATAAAGAATAAAGAGAGGACATGTGGGAAGGAGTGAAGGAATTAAAAATTCCTTTTGAGTGCATTGGGGGATTAAAAGGTGAATTAAAAATTCACATGGGGAAGTGGAGTGCCTTGCCCAAAAGGAGAAAGCCTTTAATAAGGTTGACTTAAGGACACATGCCATAAATGGGAGGAGGATTAGGTTAGACTAACCAAATGATTAAGGTTGTGCAAGTACTTAGTTAGATGGACTAATGACTCATTAGAAGCAAGTGGGAGATTATGGAGGATGTGACCCTAATGATGATTAAGGGTGTGCACATGCTAACCCTAGTTAATTAGAAGAAGATGAAGTAATTAAGATGGATTAGAGACCAACTTGCAAAAGTTGGAGGATGTGACCATGAGAGAGAAAAGAGGAATTAAAAAATGAATTTTAATTTCAAAAGGGGAATATGACTAAATTAAATAAAATGGTATATTTATTTAATTTAGAGGAGGAGGAGGGGTAAAGTATTTATTAAATTAAATACTTTAGAACCCTTATGTAAGATGGTTTAATTAATATTAAGAGATGGGATAAGCAATTGGATGAATAAGGAGACGTGTTTGATAATATGGAAGTGATCCAATTGGATGTCTACAGTATTATATATACATATGTGTACATGTGTGTATGTATGTATGTATGTATATATGCATATATATATATGTATGTACATGTATGTATATGTGTACATGCACATATATGTGTATGTGCATATGCATGTACATGTATTATATATACATATGTGTACATGTGTGTATGTATGTATGTATATGCATATATATATGTATGTACATGTATGTATATGTACATGCACATATATGCGTATGTGCGTATGCATGTACATGTATTATATATACATATGTGTACATGTGTGTATGTATACATATGTATGTACATGCATGTATATATGTGTATCTGTGTATGTGTGTACATGTATGTATGCATGTGTGTACATGTGTGCATGTATGTATGTATGTATGTATATGCATATATATATGTATGTACATGTACATACATATGTACATGCACATATATGTGTATGTGTGTATGTATGTATGTATTATATATATGTGTATGTGTATGTGCATATGCATGTACATGTATTATATATACATATGTGTATGTATGTATGTATGTACATGTATGTATGTGCATGCATGTATATATATGTGTATGTGTGTATGTATGTATGTACTTGAGTATATACATGTGTACATACACACATACACATGTATATGCATGTACATGCACACATACACATACATATATAATACATGTACATACATACACACATACACATATATATCATGTGCATGTACATACATATATATATGTATATACATACATACATACACACATACACACATATACATATATATATATATATATATGCATGTACATACACACACACACAGATATATATATATACATGCACGTACACACATGCACTCCCACATACATACATGTGTACATACAAATATATGCACATGTATCTATATGTTTATATTTTATTCCTAAGGAATTTATTTCAAAGAATTTTAACTTTATTACTTTAATATGTTTTAAGTTAGATCGAAAATTAAGGAAATGTTAACCTTTTTATAATTTCTAGTGTTTGATTTAAAAAATAATTAATTACAAAGAAAGGTTAGATCATATGTGACCAATTGTAATGAAGAGTATTTTTTTATTTTGATCAAAAATTTAGTATAGAGTGGTTGAAAGGATAAATATATTTTTTTCCATATTTACTCTTGGTTGAATATTACATGCATGTCTATGATTTAATAGGTTCACATAGCTCGATAGATATAAAGTTTGAACTAGATCTCATTAGATACATTTAAATTAAAAAATGTTTTCTAGTTTTGAAACTTGAAAATTTTACCTTTAATTTAAATATATATTTTTTTAGTTTTGAAAAAAATTCAATTTAAATTTGTTTAGTTCATTATGTAATTTTGTTTTAATGATATGCAGATCTCTATCTATTTATATATATCATGGCCGATGAGGGATCCCATCATTCCCCTCGTTCTGAGCGAGAAGCTCAAACTAGATCAAATATATTTCAGGATAGTATTGCTAGATTGGACAATGCTCTAAAATGTTTAGAGCAAACAATTCACAACTCCCCCAATTTGGCTAATCAAGATAGATTAGTCACTATTAGACAAGAGATTATTAAGATGATTGAGACAATTCGATCATACAATCCTTATGATGAAATCAGCATTGAACAGTTTTATTTTTCTCTTGCTAGGAGTGTTACTAGCACAGTGAAACATAGAGAAGTTGCCAAATTAGTTTCAGGTGAAAATGTGTTATCCATGTTCCCATTTTATAGAGGAAAAAATAAAATTAGAGGATATGTGGTTACGAGGTGTGAAGATCCTCTTGTTATGCCATTCATATACCCTAGATGGATTCCATGACTGGCATACATAGATAACCTCACAATGATGGTACTACTATTATTTAATCAAAAGCGATTATATCACGAGAATTTCATTTACATATAGAGGTGGACTACACAGCATCTTATCGAGCATCTTTGCAGCCAAGGTAAAGAGCCCGTTTTCCTAACAAACCCGGTTTGGAGCCTTCAAATTTACCCACGCCCTATGGACAAGGAGGGGCATTCGTTGGCCCCAAACCTTTTAGTTTACCAAAGTTTTGGAATTAGCGGCCCGACAGGAGGAAGCGACAACGGGGGTCCACTTTCAGTCATATTTTTGAAAACATTGCCTCTATTACGATGCAGATTGATCAGATTTCATCTAATCGAGTTGGTAGATATTTATTACGCCCATGGATCAACCTTCCTCCCATTGAGGCTACATCTGCATCGTATGATCCATTTATTAGTGCCGATCTACCTACTCTTGCAGATGTCGAGCATATGACCCACACGACTCTGCGTAATACGTGTAGACTCTCAATTTTGGATTTACTAGCAACATATCAGGTTATCAGTGAGGACCATGGGATTGCTCTTGTGAAGTGCAGGGCTTTGTGGAGCCTTTGATATCCTCCTTACACATATAGACTGGGTAACCGTCGGCTCGGGATATTCCACATCGACCCTCACAGTCCATTTTGTATTTTTGTGCCGATCCTTTTTGGCAGCCGAGGGTGAATTACATTCCGGGATATTCTACGGAGTCCGTTAGAGGCTCTGCTGACCGCGGTCCTGGACCTGCCAGGTCGACTTCTTTTTGCTACTGATACTGTACATGCTACAGGGCCCCCTACGATGTCTTTACATTCTCGTGATCTTAGTGACATTGGTAGAGCTTTCAAGCAGGCACAATAGGTACTTTCAATTTATAATTTAAATACATGTATATATTTTTAAAATTGTGTTCTAAAAATTTATGTAATGCATTTTAAAAACTTCTAGGGGTTTAACTCCTGATTGAAATTGTGTACTTGAAAATTTTAAGCAGTATGGTGAATTCCCAGACTTTGGAAATTTGGAGCATGATGGCGATCCCATGCAGTATGCAGATGAGGTACATTTAAATTTAATTTTAAAAAACTAATTACTTGATGTTTAAGTTTGAACACATTGAACTCAAGTACATTGTAAAATTTTTAGATAATTTTACATATATATGTGTACTTGAACACATGCAGGGGTTGGGATGAGGCTCAGGACACAGATCGGGAGATATTGGATCGGGACATGGATCCACACATCTTGGATTAGCAGAGCGATCGGTCCATGGATCGAGGGAGAGGTCGAGGGAGAGATCGAGCCATAGATCTGATGATTCTATTCATACTAGACATCCCTCTCTTTGAGATTTGTTTTATAGTATTACATGTTTGAGATCATTTTATTACATGTTGGAGACACTTTTTATGATTTATGTATTGAACATTTGGATGTGTTACATACTTATGTTTTATGGTACACATATATATACTTGTTATAATTTACATGTCACATTCATACAGTTATGTTTTATGGTTTGAATCTTAGAGGTTTGTTATATACATGCATTATTATGGTTTGATGAACTCACTTACATTACATCTATAAATACATTGTGCATTAAATTAGTTTATGGTTTTATTTATTTAGCAAGGAACAAGTACCTTTATTTAAATTTAAATTATGGTAACTTGTTCAAATGCACTTGTTGTACATATATAGATAACTAAATACATTGTGAAATCAAAATGTTGGACTCCACTATCTAATGGTTGCTATTTGTAAATTTAAAAAGATGGACATGTATGTATGTAATTAATTTAAATAAATAGTTCAAATGAATTTTTCTTTAATAAATAGGTCAAGAAATAGAAAAAATTGAATGCAAATATGCTTGAGATTAATGCTATACATTTTAAAGTAGAACACAATTTAAATGCAATTGGAAATAGATGATAGTTAGATTGAATTCTTTAAAGCTCTAAATGTTCATTTTTAAAGTCAGTAAAAGTTAAATACATTTAAATTGTGCATATATCATGCTCTACATTAACCTAATTTCTAATTCCATATAATCTAATACACATGTTCATTTGAATGTGTATGCAAAGAATTCTTGAACTAGATGATGAGCTATACTTGTGTCAAGTTGAATGTAAATGAAATCAAATTTCTAGTTTTGAAAGTTTAAGAATTCCATGTGGAACATTTATATATATGTAATTAGAAATTGATATATATATTTAAATCTTGAAAGACATGCACATTTAATATTAAATTAAAAATTGATGACAATTCTATATAAATTAAAAATTGATCAAGTAGATCTCTTGGATGACATTTCTATATATAAATTAAAAATTGATCAATCCATATTTAATTGTATTGGAAAGATGGACCAAATTACATACATGGTCTCAAGCTATACATGGTAAACAAAGCTAAATTGATGCCAAAATGTAGCTATCTCAAGCACCCCAAACACCATCACTATGATTCACTACAATGTTCATATATTCCAATGCACCTTAAGGTGAACAAGAAAGGACAAACCAAGAGAACCTGGATACAATCTAGCATTAACAAAATGGATAAATAATTTAGTTCTATACTTAAAAGATAGGAGCTAATATTCTTAAGCAAATTTGGATTTTAAAGATGAAATCAAATTATAAGGTCAAGTGATTTTTTATTAGGAGATTGGATTTGAAATGGATGATAGTCTAGATTAAGGATAAGGTCCCTAGATGTTGAAAACTTTGGGTGATGATGAAAGGACAATATGATGTATGGACTAGATTGAGACCAAGTAACCAAATTTTGATGTTTAAGTGATGCTTTTTTATTATTAAGGATGGAGAATGGATGTACGGTTGAGATGGATCTAGATGGATAATTTTTAAATGATTCTAGGATGAGGGATGCTTACTTGATGAAAATTTAATAAAATTAGGATGTGATGATTAGGATACATGAAAATCCAAATGATCATTTAAAATTATTGAATGTCGTGCATTAGTAATGTATAAAAAATAAAGAAAACTAGAGACAACATTTTATGTCTAGATTCTTCACCACTCAAACACCAAATCAACTAGATAATTTTATACAAGTTTGTGGAGTTGAATGTTCAAATGAAATGAAAGATTTGAATGTGAACTTAAGAATTCTATGGAACATAAATAAATTTAAATGCAAAATTGGAACATAGACTAGGTTTTGTACATATTGTTGCACGTATATATATATATATATTCAATCTAGCTCATGTATATAGGTGGAGTTGAACAAATATTTAAATTCAAAGATTTGAAAGTGAAAGTTTAACAATTCCATGTGTCAAACATAAAAATTTACAATCAAGGAATCTAGAGGGATGATATAAAGGAATTTCTAGAGAGATTCTCAAGAGTGAAGGTTTAAAAGAATGAACCATGTCCAACATGTAAAAATGCAATTGGAAATTTAGATGATTTAAAGGAGTTTAGGCAAAATGTAAATTAAAACATTTTTAAAGTCACTGGGTTTTGTAGATCAAGCATATATATGATCTAACATATACATGTCACATTCTAAAAAAAAAAACCATTCTAAATCATGTCACATGTCCAATCAATACAAATATATAAATTATCTAGATTTGGAGTCATAAATGTGTACACATGTATCCAAAAAACAACTTAAAGCTCCCGGTACATAAAATCTGGATCCTCTCTATCTTTAATTATCTCTAAAATCTTCTCATGATCTTCAATAGGCAGCCTCCACTTTTGTTTGGCACGTCCTCTTTTAGGTAAAGTTTCTAAATTTATTTTTGTTGCCAAAACTAAGTGACTGTAATGTAGAACCTTTTGTCCTGGCCTATAATCAACAAATATAATACCATTTTTATCTATCTTTATTTGTTGATAATATGTGCCTTCAATAACGACTGATCCAATGGGATACTCTTGTCCATCACCATCTATCATCAATTCGACCAATTTACTTTTTGGTTGTGTACATCTTAGTAGATAGTAATCTACACCTTCCACATTTTCAGGATTTGCAACTACAACGAAAATATCTCATGTACACACACCGCATATTTACATATTTAAGTAAATTATACATTTAAAAGTTGTAAAAATTTATATTTTATATTTGAAACTTACTTAAACATAGAATATATATATATATAAATTTAAATCTTGATTTTAACTAAATTAATCAATTTGGACATACCTATAACAACTAAATTAGATACACGTTCGTAATCAGCTGAATATAGTGGATCATAGACATCAACATTGTCATCTTCAACAAAAGGAGGCATTGATATTAATTGTTTCATTTCCCAGTGTGAAACATACCCATCTCTAATATTCTCACATTGATCAATATTTGCATTGTCCTCAATGCAATCAATACAAAAACATGATTTTTCTCTCACATTCATTGCATAAGGCCTACTACTCCCCGTTGTCATGATTTGATGTATATTTCTAATACCATGAATTGCTTGACAATTATAAGGATTTGATCGATCAATATCTGTTTAAATTCAAACTTGAAAATTCAATTTGAAATCATGTATGTACTTGAACTTTGAAATTCAAATTTTTAAAACAAATTTTGACTAGACATACATACCTGTAACTTCACAAAAATACCGTGTGTTGTATGTTGAGTCGCGAGCAGAAAAATGACTTTTGCACCATTCAACAATTTCGTTTGCATTGCGTATGGCATTACCTACAAGTTACACACAAGTTGGCACAATTTGTCACCTATTACTTTCAAAGAACTTAAAAGAATTTAATTTAGTTAAATTAAATATATATATATATATATATATATATATATATATATCTAATCTTTTAAAAAGTATGAAGCTAAATTGGACATACCAGCAAGTTCATGTTGACGAAGTGCACGCTTCACACATGCTCCTGCTCCATCGTGCTCTACTTTTCCATGTCCACTCTCATAAAAATTCCACAAAAATTTGGTGTTGCGTCTAGCATGTTGACTACTTAACCAAACAAAGGCTTTTGCAGACTTAAATTGTCCTGTGAAGTTACAAATAATTAAACACTTGAAAACCAAATTATCTTCAAAAAACAATTTAAGTCTCAAAGTTTTAAAATTAAATATAAATTAATTAAAAATAATTTAAAAACCAATGTACTTACTAGCACATCATCATACCATATCCAATGTTGTTCTTGATTTATGCCACGTCGTCTTAGGTCTTCAAAAAACATTTTGAAACAATGAGCTACATAGCTTCTATCATGATTCGTATAAAAGTGAACCTCTTTGATGATAATTCTATCATCTTTGCTACTTTGTATTCCATCGACCGCTAACTCTGCATGCCTATAGCAAACTTGCACGAAGATTGCAACTTGCTCTAAATGATAATATTGACTTTGAATCTCAGTTTGAGGATTAAATGTATAGTTCTCAGAGAAATCTACAATAGAGAGAATACAACCTGGTGGAAAACAATTCTTTGAATAACGAAATTGCTTAGATTGCCATCTTGCACCATGACAATGTTGGATATGTGGATATATGATATTGCAAAATTTACTCATGAATTCATTGTAAGGCAATCCACTCTCTTTGAGAACAATTTTTTTGGCCTCAACTCTTGACTTATTAGAAAGTATGTCTCTATATTCAAATCTCTTCCAAGTAACTTTAAATTTCATTATTGTCAACATGTAAAGATTCTTTAAATCTCACAATCATTTAGCCCATTTTTATACACCTTTGACGTTGAATTCATCGAATTTTCTAGGTTTTCACATAGAAGAGACTTCCTGAGTGTATTTGTGCTTCCGAGGGGATGGCTAAATTTAGATCAATTGTTGCCACGCCTTTTCTATGATTAGCCAGGTGTAGATCAAAATTCAACATGATTTTAAACAACAAGTTTCCGTATTTTATTTATAAACAAATGATGATGGTTGTAATTGTTTCAAACATCTGACAAATCTCATTTAAAAATTCTTGTTTAAATGCTTCAAAAAGTTCACTTTGTGTTGTATCTATAAAATGTTTTGGATGAGAAATTTTTGTACCATCATCACCTATTATTTGTATAGTATCCCTTCTATTGGAAGAAACACGAGATTGGGTGGTCCAATATTCAACAACTTGTTTCTTTACATCTTCTGAAATTCTATCTTTTCGAGGAACCCTACAAATATTTACCCAAATTTTCTCAAATTTTCCATCTATTTCATCTCTCTTTTCAATATATCTTTGAATAGTTCTCCTAGAAACATTTAGTAATTCAGAAATTGCTTGAACTTGTCTTCTATATGATAATTTCTTACTAGAAATTACAGTCATCAATGCTCTATGTGCAGCACTTAAATCACTAGACCAACTCTTATTTTCAATACATTCTAATGCTTCTTGCAGGTTTTCAACAATTGTTTGTTTTAAATCTAATGACTTTTTCCTATTATCAACCCCTAACAACTCCAAAATAGGGGTCATTTCTTTTCGTCTAAATAACTTTGCAATTAACTGTGCTCTTCCAATTAAAGATTTCTCTTCCAAAAATTCATCCCATATTTTTTTAGAGTATAATTTTAATGTGCTTTCAGATAACATATCTTCAGATGAAATATTATTGAAAAGAGAATCTTCATCCATCTCCATCAAATTTTCCATACCATAGTCCAAAACATTTATATTAGTACTAGGTTCAGTTTGTTCTTGTACCTGTACGTCACCTTGATCATTAATATTTTCCATGGGTTGTTGTTCAGTAGATGTTCCTTCATCCGCTTTTCTCTTTCTTTGTCTTACTCGTGTTCGTTCATACTTCCTCGATCTAGCCCTTGGATTTGCCATCACAAATTACACTCAAATTTGAATGATTGCCTACATAGAAATTTGTACACACATAAGCTTTCCATGAAACATGTACATGTAATATAGCATAAATATTTTAAAAAACTTGTAACTAGATGCAAAACATAAACATAAAATATTTAAACAAAAGTTTTTAATAAACATAAACATGCAAAACATAAAATATTTTTAATTGAATAATGAATATATTTCTACACATATTTCTTTGATGTTAATATTTTAATAAAAAAAAGTGAAAACAAACTTCAAATGCATTTTCAATAAAAAAATATAATCAATTAAATAAATTAAAGATCAATACACCTTAAAAATATTTCTCCTCTTCTCCAAATGCCTTTTTTTTCGTCGAAATACGTCTTGTAAATTTCAGAAATGATAAACCTTCCAAAATGCTGAAATAAATCTTCTTTAATCGAAAATAGTCGAGAAAATTTTGAAATATTTGTTATTTTCGAATTTTTTTAATTTGATAAATTTGAAAGAAAATAACTTTATTTTATTTCATTCGTTTTCGGCCTAGTAATTATCGGCCGATAAAGTTCCGATCGATTAATTTTTGGCCGATTCATTCCCGGCCGATAGGGTTTCGGCCGAAACTTGGTCGGCCGAAAACGTATCGGCCGAAAACATCTAGTTGGCATCCTACATGGCAGCTTACTCATCATTTTTCAGAATTTTCTGAAACATTCATTTTTGGCAGAGTATTTCTCTAGTCAGATTGATTTTTTTGCAAAAAATAAAAATACCCTTTTATAGAGCTTGAAGTGTAGAATCCAAATATAGAATTTTTATAATATTTTGATTAGTTTTGATATCTTTTATTTTTAAAATAATGCAAGTAGGTTTTAAAAATTAAAAAAGAGGCTGATTTGATATTAAAAAAATGATAGTAAAGTTTATTAAAATGTTTTAAATATTATATGAGGCATAAGAGGAGAGAGTCTACTTCAAAAGGGTATATTTTGTTTTTTGAAAATGATTGAAAAAATTGAAATTAGTTGACGGCTCGTGAAAACTGTCAAATTCTAACATGTTTGACTTTAAAATGTTATTACGAGAAAAATATACATCAAAATGTGAATTTTTTTTTCCATGCACATGATATTGAAATTACTTATTTGGAAAAAAAAAAATAGGGAGAAATGAAGTTTTTTTCATTTTATTTCTTGATGGCCCGTGAAGTCACTCTTTTATGAAATTTTCAGCATTCCAAAATTTGTCCTTAAATTGATAAAAACATAATAAAAACAATTTTTTTTAAAAATTTAAAAATTACAGGAATAAACTACACCAAAAGTTCTACATTTTATTAGTTTACACCATTTTAAAATTCAAAACATAAAGACCACTTTTATGTGGTCGAAGTTCAGAATTTTTTTTGCTGTTGGCCGATTCCTTTATAAAATGTGACACAGGTTTGTGCTTTTACCCACCAAACAATTTGAGTGTTTTCCATAAATAAGTTACCCATTTAGATTTCATTTGACTCTGCATGCCCAATAAGGCACTAGTCTCTGCACTTTTTATCATTTAGTTTCATTCATTTCTTACATATGTTAACTGAATATATTAGGATTTAGCTTTGAATATTGCTATACAATTTATACCAAATTTGATTTCATTTGTCCACTCCCACTTGCCATTGTGGGAAAAACATTTCAAAGAGATAAGCATAAAGTCAAGTCTGCTTCACTCATATAGGTACACCTGCCTAGGTCTAGCAACACCTGAAGAATAGAAGGTCTAAATCTTTTGACCTTGTCTGTTACCTTGAAACGTACCAGGAGATTGGCAACCTCTTGAGGCATTTCGCCTGCGTTTTTGAGAGCTAACAAAACTCACGATCAATTACCCAAGCTAGGATATGATTTTTGTTGTCAATAAGGCGTCCCCCACTTTGGGGTTGATTTTATTATTTTAATTCATTCATAAATTGGTCTCACATATTTCTCTTATTTTGAAGGAGTGGCCTTGACAACATGCCACTAATTTCCTTGATATTTGGGACCCTTACATTGAAGTTTATATTTCACTTGGGTTTTTTTTTTTTCATTTTGGTACAAGTTTTTTATTGTCCTTCATTTTTATTATATTCACACTATCATTTTCTTGTTTTTGTTTCAAAATGATTTCATATGGAGGTCAAATATCTCATTGAAGTTTTTTGGAATTCATGAGAACGTCAAGGTACATGTAATTAATATTAATAAAATTTCCTTGTCTTTAAGTTAGAGTTTCTATATAATTTTGGACTTAGGAAAGGTTTTTTATAATTACTAAGCCTTTTTTTAGTCTCAACCCCAAAATCCAATATATTCAATATTTATGTGTTAAATTTAGTAGTATGATAAATTCTTTAAAGTTTGAAATCTTGAGTATTTCTAAGTTTGAACTCTGAACTAGAAATTGAATCCATTCAAGCTTTGGGCCCTTTATTGATTGTTAAAAATGTTGCAAGGTGTGCACCCTTGGTTTCCTTGTGCAACACAGTGCTTGAGTTCGTGACATGGCTTAATTGCCTCCCACAGATTCATTGACTCTGGCGGTTGTATCGAGCATTAATAGGTCGATCTTTTGGTGCAACAACAACCATATGTGCAACAATTGGTATCAAAGCCTGAGTCACGAGTTCCAACTCGTCGCTTGCACTAGTGGGGAATTGTTGCAAGGTGTGCACCCTTGGTCTCCTTGTGTTGTGCAGTGTAGTGCTCGGATTTGTGACATGGCTTAACCGCCTCCCATGGATTCATTAACTTTAGCAGTTGTATCGAGCATTAACAGGTCGATCTTTTGGAGCAACAACAACCGTCTATACAACAAAAAAATTAGGAGGGAATCTAAATCCTAAGATCTAAACCCCTCAAACTCTAAACTTTGACCTTTGTGTAGCATGAATATTTCAATTGAGATGTCAAACTTTGGCAAGTGGACATTAATTTATTCACACATGTGAAGGGGTTTATAGCTCCAACGTTTCATTTTTGGACCATTAACTTCCTTTCCTCATATCTCGACCTATATTTGAAGTGAATCCATATATTTAAGCTTCCATTATCATTCAACTTCTACTATTGGTTCATCAATTAGGTAATCACACATTTCAACCTTCGCAATTTTCTCAATATCTCTCTTGACCTCTTTTGCATTTTCAAATGGTTCATAATTTGGGTTTGTTTGTTTGAATTATTTTCTTTTCTAAAATCTTGGTCATGCTATTGTTATCAATAATAAACCCTAAATGTCATGATCAATTGCTCCAAAATTTTCCTAGGGCTTATGGTTAAAGTTTTGAAGATATACAAATATCAATCATTGAAAAACCTTTGTTTTCACCTTAAAGTAATTCTAAAAAATATATTGTAAATTTTAATATTCCTTGCTAGATTCTAGACCTTAATAAATTTAAACTCGTTGAAAAAACACTTTTATTTAATTAAACAACAATATCAATCATTGAAAAACCTTTGTTTTCACCTTAATGTAACTCTTGGAAAACCTTTATCACTCTCCCAGAATACTAATATATATATTATGCTTGTGTATGGTCCTGGCCTCTTGGTTTCCAATGACATGCATGGTTTGTTATGTTCAAGAGTGAGTTGATTAGGTTGATTTGCACACTGCATTCACAATTATGCTTACTGAATGAAGGTGAGAGGGAGGTATGCAAAAACAGGCAATATTAAGCACTTAGTGAATAGTTTTCCTTTTGTTAAGGCAGAAATGTGCAAAGTGTGAGTACTTACATCTGTTTATCTACATAATCATGAGAGAATGTTATAATCTTTACTTTCAGCTTTCAAATCATCAGATAAGAAAACCATTTGGATGTGAACGAATAGTTTATCCTCTGCTTTGATGGATAAATAAACTTAAGTATGATAAGCTCTGTTTCTTCCCTGATTTGATTTATTTTAATATTTATACTTCGTGCAGAAGAGAAATTGTGGTTTCCTTCCTTTGTTGATAATTGAGTATTCGTGGCAGTTTTAGGTCTTAAATACAGATGGATGACTTCTCCCTTATGGATGCTGAGCATCTCAGTGTGATAAGCTTGAAAGTCCCTAATGGTACAGATAAGACCACGAAGACCTTCAGGTGTTTCTATTAATGGGATCATACCTGCCGTATTGAGGTACCAATGAGATAATTATCTATTGACTACTGCTTTTCGCTCTATTTTTTTGTGGTTCTAGGGTTCTCAGCCCTACGTATCTTCAGCAAATCTAAGAATTAAATTAAAAACATATAAAAGATTGTCTTCACTAACATATTAGCTCAAAGCAAATTGATGTGAAGCAACATTAGAAATCCGCCCAAGAGAGCATACATTTTGCATATGTGATCTGGTTCTTGTAATTCACTCTTAAATGCCAGGCCTGACATATGCACTAGATAATACAACTAAACCAGCCAAATGAAGCAAATAACCATCAAGAGGTGATCTACGTGTCATATCAAAGCATTGGATTGTACCTAAGCCCTTCTCTGACATTTCCTGCTACTCAAGCAGCTTCCCATTGTGTTCAACCATTCCTTTCCTTTTGTTTTTCCCATTCTCCACCCTTCAGCTGGTGTTATAAAACAGGGCTTTAATAAATACCCCATCAGTATACACAGCTAGTGATACATTCTATATATCCGCTTTTATGAGGTCCCCATCATGGTCTAGCTCTCCAAATACTTTAGAAAAAATGTCTTTTAGAAACTAAAAACCCGATTCCTTCTTATCACTGCAAGTGTGACACAATGCATCTTGTGAAAGTGCAAGCCTATATTTACAACTTTCCTCACTTGGCATCTCCAATAATCTCCACAAGAACATTGTGCTTGTTAGAAATCATGGAACCAGTTCATATTACTCGCAACAATTTCTCTTGCAACAATCTTGGAGATGAACTTGGTTGCAATGTAGCAATCAACACATACTCAAAGGTTCTTGAAAACTAGTGTTGATCAGAATCCTGGGGATGCATGTAACAGTCAACTAATATTGTCATCTTCTGATTTCTGATGGCAGAGGAGTAATTCTTTTTCTTCCTCTTCCAGATCATTTGGTGTATAAGTCTTGAATATGGAAATATCCTGCTGCCTTCTTATCCCAAGATAACTCCCCCAACTTTGCATAAATCTCCTGTGTTCGTGGGTATCATCTGTCTCCAACATAAAACACATGTACTGTTCTATGAACTTGAATCCAACTACATGCAGGAACCTTTTTAATTTCTCTATCTTTCATCAATCTCCTTACAATTTGAATATCACCCCAACTGCCCACGTCTGCATAAATGTCTGATAGGGAAGTTTTAGGATCCAGTTCAAAAAGGAAAGTTGCTGCATATGCTCCTAGCCCTATCTCCTTATGTGATCTACAGACACCAAGCAAACATGTCCACACAACCGCAGTAGGTTTAGTTGCCATTTTGATGATAAAGTTTAGAGCTTCCTCAAGATAGCCAGCACGGCCAAGAAGGTCAACCATGAAAACATAATGATCCGTTGTAGGCAGAATGCAGTAAAAGTCACTCATGCTGTAAAAGTATTTACAGCCCTGGTCCACTAAACCTGCATGGCTGCATGCACATATAACACAAATGAAGCTTATGTGGTTAGGGTATATTCCAGAATGCTTCATGAATTCAAAGAGTTTAAGAGCATCTTTGCCATAGCCATGCATTGCATATCCCGCAATCATTGCATTGAATGAGACCACATCTCGTTCAGATAATTTGTCAAACAAATCGCGTGCCCTGTGTATGCTTCCGCATTTTGCATAGATGTCTATCAGGGCGTTTGCGACTAAGACATCGGACAAAAACCCATTTTGGATTATTCTCTGATGGAATACCTTACCCTGTTCCAAATCACCCATACTGGCACAGGCTGGAAGGATGCTGGCAAAGGTTGCAGCATCTGGCTTTACACATGCCAATTGCATTTTCTTAAAATTCTCCAAAGCCTCTTCAACACATCTATTTTGTGCATATCCTGCTATCATTGTATTCCATGTGACCACAGCTTTTCTAGGCATTTTTTCGAAGATTTTGCATGCCCTCTGTATACTTTCACATTTTGCATACATATCTATCAGTGCATTTACAGCTGGTACGTCCAACAGAAATCCGCTTTCAATTAATTTTTCATGGAAAACCATACCGTGCTCCAAAGCTCCTATTTTGGAACAGGCTGGGAGGATGCTGACAAATGTTATGGAGTTTGACTTCACACCTGCCAATCGCATTTGCTTAAAAGCTTCCAAGGCCTTTCCGACAAGTCCATTAAGTGTGTATACTGCAATCATCGCATTCCATGAAACCACATCTTTTTGAGGCATTTTGCCAAACAGTTTCCGTGCCTTCTGTATGCTTCCGCATTTTGCATACATGTCTATTAGAGAACTAGCAACTACAACATCTGATAAAAGTTTGTTTTCGACTATAAGCTGATGTATAGCCATACCTTGTTCCAAAGATCCCATTTTGGCACAGGCTGCAAGAATGCTGGCAAAGGTTGTGGAGTCTGGCTTTACACTTGACAATTACATTTGCTTAAAAGTTTCCAAGGCATTCTCAACAAACCCATTTCGTGCATATCCTGCAATTATCACATTCCATGAAACTACATCTTGATATGGCATTTCTTTGAAAAGCCTTAAAGCCTCACAAAGAACACCATTTTGTGCGTATGCTGTAATCATCGTATTCCATGATACCAGAGTTCTCTGAGGCATTTTGTCAAACAGTTCAAATGCTTTCTGTATGCTTCCACATTTTGCATACATGTCTATCAAGGCATTTAAAACGACATCATCAGAAAAAAATCCGCTTTTAATTATTTCCTTACGGAAATCCATTTCCTGTTCTAAAGCTCCCGTTTTGGCACATGCAGGAAGGATGCTCACAAAGGTTGCAGAGTTTGGCTTTACACCTGCCAATTGCATTTGCTTAAAAGCCTCCAAAGCCTTTTGAAAAAAAGCCTTTTGAAAAAGTCCAAATTTTACATATCCTGCAATCATTGCAGTCCATGAGACCACATTTCTCAGAGGTATTTTGTCAAACAGTTCTCGGGCTTTGTGAATGCTTCCCAATTTTGCATACATATATATCAAGGCATTTACAACTATAACATCAGATAGAAATCCACTTTCGATTACGCTTTGATGGATAACCATGCCCTCTTCCAAGGCTCCCATTCTGGCACACACTGGGAGGATGCTGGCAAAGACAAACTGGTCAGCTTGGACACCTGTTTCTCGCATTTGGTGAAAGAGTGTCAATGCCTGGTGAGGACAGCCATGTCTTTGGTGAGCTGCAATCATCACATTCCATGAAAACAGTTCTCGCTCTCTCATGTCCTTGAAAATTTGACGAGCATCCACCAAGCTACCACACTTGGCATACATGTTGATAAGCTGATTTTGAAACAGTGTGTCTAGCAAATCACATTTCAGTGATGAAAGAGTGGAATAGCAAACCCTCTGAAAGCGCATTGTTGGCAATGCGGGCATAGATAAAAGAGTAGCGATGAATTGTGTGTGGTGGGCAGTGGATGGCACTGTTAACATACCTCATGCTTTGGCTTGTTAGTGTTAACAGACCTCATGAGATGGATTTCCTTCCCAACTCAGCACCAGAGAAACCCCTGTGCTGTAGTATAGAGATTTTCCGCATTATACCGATTACTTCAGAATTTAGGTGCATATGACGAATTCGCCAGTCGCTCTCGACGCTGGCGATTTACCGTGATTTTCATTCAATTGGTCCAAAATGGATTATTCCATTTTTTAATTTATTTTTGGATGGAGGGTTTTATATCAAACCCAGACTAGTTTTTGCAACACCATATGGGCAGGTATCCATTCCACCAAATTCGTCGGGGGCACGACATCATAGGCCTTGCACTCAACAAGACTCAATCCCTGGTGGGCTCATTTGGAACCGTTCAACTTCACCACCAAGGGCCCATTGACAATTAGTTGAATTTTCATTATGCGTTTATTTATCCTTATAAATTCAATTAATTTTGTTTATATTATGAGTATATGTTTTACTAATAAAATTTTGTAAAAGTTTAATTAAATCAATTATTTTGTAATTATTAATAGTTCTTATTTATAGCACGTTATTATAGTTTTGGTAATATGAAATAAGAATCGCTTGATTATTTCACTTTACTGTTCACTTTAGGGTTTGTTATCACGCTTGATATAGAGATGATTGCTATCTATTGTGACAATTAGAGTGAAATATGTATGGCAAAGAATCCTACCTTCCATGCTAGAATGAAGCATATTAATGCTTAGTTCCATTTTGCCAGTGACATGGCAAAGGCAGAAAGGTGAAATTGGAGAAAGTTGACACTTAGGTAAATATTGTAGATTCCTTGACAAAGCCTATGAGCATAGAGAAGTTCAAATGTGTTTTAAGTACATGGGCCTCACGACCCCTATTAGTTGATTTCCTGATTGGCTCTTGCAAGGTGTTTGAAAATTGAGAGAATATTGGGATCAAGGTGTTTCAACTTTTGCAAGTCCTAGCATTGAATTATTTTATTATTTATTTAATTTATGCTCCTCTATTTTATGCTCCTCCTATGATGTCACTTTGTGGGACTTACCTTGGTGTGTTGGCAACCTACAGGGCAAGTGACTAAGATGGCATGCATCCTAATTTGGAGGAGATAGGTGTCCCATTTTTTGGACCTCGTTGTGAAGCTAAAACAGTGGCATTTGTTATAAGTTGTAAGAGTTAGACTATGAAATTTGTGATGAGAAATTATGACAACATTATAGCAGCTTGTATGATAATATAGGAGTCAATACTACTAGAAACATAGCAGGTGGCAATCTTGCATGTGGGAGGTGTAATACATGTTAAGTGGGACCATTTGTATGCATGTCAAGTGAGCTCTATTGCATGGTAGGTGGGTGAATGCATGTTAAGAGTTATGTTTTGCATCCATGTTGACTATGTGATGATGCCATGTGGCAATATTAAGCATCCACTTTGGATCTCTATAAATATGAGGTATGTTGGAGTGATTTGTATGAGTTTTAGAGGTTTTTTAGGTACTATTATGCAGCTAAAATTGATCTAAAAATCATGTGTTATTGAAGACTCTTGAAAAAAGCTTAGTTCTAAGACTATATTGTAATCCCATTGTTTACAAATAATACATTTAACTATACTTTTGGAGTGTAGGATTTTTATCCCAAAAGGATTTCCCATGTAACTTTGGTGTTATGGTATATTGTTGATTTGTAGGTTTGTTCATGTTATATAAATTTGCATCTTCTCATTGTAGTTGTAACTTTCTCCCATAGTCAAACAATGTAGGAAGTTGTTTCCACATACCTTTTTTCCTTTCATGCATACCATGCATTAATTAGATTATGTGAAAGTGAACCTCAAGATTTTAAGAAAGCTAGCAAAGATGAGAAATGGATGGATGCAATAAAATTATCTTATGACATTCTAATTAAGAAAAAAAAAAAAAGATCTTGTTCCTCTACCCTCAAAAATAAATATTGTTGATTTTCATTGGTTATATAAAGATAAATACAATTCTAATGGTTTAACAACCACAACCTTATAATAAGGAATTTACTTGAAATTTTAACCAAAAAGTAAAAAGTACTTATTCCATAAAATAGGACATAAAAATTTTCCTTTAATAATTGAAAGTTACAATTGCATAACTGATTTCTAAAGCATAGCATAATAAAATTCATTTCACTTTTCAACAAGAAAGAATAAACTACTTTTCTTTTAACATTTTCCACATGAACAATTTCAAATAAATAACATAAACATTTAATATTAAGGAACAAGGTCAGAGAGCCATATCTAGATACTTTCTTTCTTTCTCTCTCCCAAGACTCGGCATGTCATCTGCAAGAGGGAGAGCATCACCCAACTGTTTTACCTCCAACCACAGACCAATAGTCCCCCTCACACCTTCCTAACTAGAAGTGGCCGTACTTTTCAATGAAGGAAATGGTTAAGAACCCCCTAGTAATAGCCATCTGAGCTCTGGTGTTGTGCCCTACTTAACCAATACCATCAAACAACTATGGATACCTTCCAACTATGATTGACAACTTTTATTGTGTTAAGTATTCGGAACTCAGTGAACCGACAAGTGCAATCAAAGACTATTGCACTCACTTTGGCCAAAGTTTTTATAATATATGCAATCACTACTTTCGTGTTGTGAAGACATTCGTTCACCCACCCTACTCGACTTGGAGAACTTTATCTGGCCTATGGTTTAAACATATTGTAGACCAACTAGATCTACTATCATAACGTTTATATTCATATAAGCTTACCCACTAAGGTGGTCAAAATAACTGGATTGATATAAAATCATGGACAATGAATTCCCTTGTTACATTCTTGTAACATCTAGGGTCTAGGCTACTGCCTCTAATTCAAATTCTATCAAACCCATAAGGTTTACCATTCACCTATTCTTAGGCTATTTAGATAGATAATGATGACACTATGCCACCATCTTGACATACTTATGGTCATTCAGAAAACATTGACATCATGTCATACAATCATGAAAATATCATTGGTTTAGCTAAATAGAGGATTACTCCCTCTTCTCATGTTATAAAAACTCATTTACAAGTCATAAGGTTGGGTTCACAATTCAACACAAAAGACTATGGGATTTATGATGTAATAATATTAAGATTACGAGCAACTGATTTGTGTGCTCAATCCCCAAATTCTCATACTCAAGCAAAATAACATACTAATAATTCTTATTTAACTCTTTTTAGAGATATACACAACAAATATACTATTAACCTAGCAAATGAACCATATTTCTAGTTATAAACTCATATACAATAAAATACATTTAGAATATGTACACAGTATCCTTTCGATCATATTTTCAAAAATAACATTATTAAGATACCATCATTTAATCTCTTATTTCCAAGCTATATAGGCTCTTTCTCAAAAATAGACATTTGAATCTCTTTCTTTTTACCATACATATCAAACTTATTTCAAACTTATGGACAAGAAAATAACTTGTTCAGAAAATAAATAGAGCATGCATGTAGTTCCAACTATTAACTACAACAAACTACCTCTTGAGACTTCTAGCTTTCCAATGCTCTATCCTCTACTTTTTGTACAACTATCCACTTTCTTAAAACTGATTATGAAACCTCTACTATGTTTCTAGCACTATTTTAAAACTGATATTTAGACTCTAAAAGCTTCAAAACAACAAACACAAACATTGTGCTTGTTTGCTATGCTTGGCAACTAACCAAAATAGCATGCAAGCTTCTGGTTTTTATAAACAAAAGGACTCTACATTAATGCTTCCCACTACTATCAATTATGGTGCCATATTTATGCAATATTAAAATGACTTTTTTTGTTGATAATTGCATCCTTTAAAAGCCACGATGCAAAAACAGTTTGGATTCATTAAAATGCAGGTTTAAGAGCCTTAATGACTTTGCTCCCCATGCTTGTAGAAGGCTGAAAAACAATTAAAAACCACTCTCTAAAACCTACTTAAATTCCCACATTGAAATTAAATTATGCTTTCCATCGACTCAATAGAGTCTACTTATATTCGCAAATACTTGCCACTAAGTGGCTAGGAAATCTCACATATTGGTCGATGAAGTTACCTCCAAAATAGGCATTTTAGAATTCTTTTTTTTAACCACCTTCAAATTTGTTGGTGAGAAAATTTAACATGTTGACTTAGTCACCCATTTTAATGGGTCGACCCAAGATTATTTCATTGCTATTTTAAATACTTCAAAGCTGCAAACTATTCACCACTTTGTGGCTATTCGTAATCATTATTATTTGTTGTTAAAATTTCCTTTTAAATGGCATGTGAGACTTCATATAAACATGCACATGTTGATATTGTAATGCAGATTTTTAAGGTTTATAAGTTGTAGTTGTTACCATTAAGGCTCACGCCTCATACACAACCCATGATGGTAGACTTTTCCATGCCTTACTCAGGCTTTTGTTACAACCACTATGTGGCTTATTAACTTGCAATTTTATTTGCATTTCAAATAGCTATTATTTAGTTATCATGTGGCCTTCTAGAAAGGTTTATAATATGGTTTTTTCAAGCATTAAGAATAAGTCAAATATCATTAATTCTTATTACCTTTTCTTTGCAATATTTAAAAGATTGATAAATACTTGTTATTTTATATCATATATATATAGTATGTACATAACTACATATATACATATGTACTTATATGCATGAGTATTTATACACCAATTATCGATCATCATCAAGTCGTGTATATAAATGCTCATTTACCTTTACGTATAAATATATACATATGTATGTATTTATATATACCATATATATATATATATATATATTCATATCAAAATAGTGAAACTATTTGATCTTAATGCATACACATATACCATAATATATACACGACCATTTCTATATACCAATATCATATACCAATTCAATTTCAATAATATTAATATCTAATGATTAAAACATTAATAATTAATTACTTATAATCCTAAAGATTTCTATAAGGAAACCAAGTTTTGACTCGACCTAGGTTATGTAACCAAGAGACACAACTTAGCATCAAACTTACTCATTTTTGAAAGTAACCAAAATATGACCTATGCACAAACAAAAAACTCGAATGGCTTTACTATTCAGTCCTTATCCATACCCTTCTCTCGGGTGATACTCCCCCTCTCCTTCTGGAGGGTGTGAAATCCTTACTGCATATTGACTTAGAAAGCAAACACATAGTTAGCCATATCATTTATATTGCATCCATTCCATTACATATTCATCAATATTTCCATTAAATACATAAAACCATTGCATTTTATTTATAACATTCATCTTTCAAAGCTTTACAACCCCATAAATCTACATTGCATTTAATATCAAGTGAAAAGTAAATTGTAATTCAAGGATGGGGTGTAACATATTCCCCCCCTTAAGAATCATTGTCCCCGATGATCTAAAGTATCATAACATATATCAAATTAGTTAAAAGTTTTCAAACTCTGTTTTCAAATTCAAACAAAAGATTGTAAATTTTTGCTTAATTTCTTGGTAGTCTTCCCACGTTGCATCGTCCTTTGCATATTGGTCCCAGTGGACCTTGCATTGTAACACCTCTCTATTATGCAAGTGGATACTGCGCATTTTGAGCACGTTGAGTGGCTTGATCACGACCACCCCTAGGTCTTGAACCTGAAGTGCATTCCAATCAATTATATGACTATTTCCTAGAATATATTTCTTAAGATAGGATACATGAAACACATTATGCATTCTAGCAAGAGCGAGTGGTAGAGCAATTCTATAGGAAACTAGGTTAACTTACTCAAGAACTTCAAAGGGACCTACATAACATGGAACTAACTTGAAAGACTTCCCAAACTTGATTGCACTCTTTTGAGGTTTAACTCTTAACAAAAAAATTTCTCCTACTAAGAAATGTTTGGGTACATGTTTGGCATCAGCATAACTCTTCTTCCTATCATTGTCTTTTGCTTACCTTTTCTTGATCAAACTCACTTGTTCCTCCATTTCCAAAAGAATTTTTGGTCCAAGGCTAATCCTATCTTCTAGCTTATCCCAGCTTATCGAAGTTTGACACTTTCTTCCGTACAACCCTTCAAATGGAGTCATCTTAATTGTGAAATGATAGGAATTATTATATGCAAACTCTACAAGCAGAAGATAATCCTCCAACTTCTATTGTTGATCCATTCAATAATCTCTCAATAGATCCCCTAATACCTGGTTCACTCTCTCCATCTAACCATCTATCTCTGGATGATATGGTGAACCTATGTTCAATTGAGTTCCCAATGAGGTAAATAAGGTTTTCCAAAACCTCGAAGTCATGCATGCATCCCTATTTGAGATAATCTACTTAGGAACACCATGCAATCTGAAAAATTCTTGCACAAATTTTTGGGCTATGATAGGTGCTCCATCAATAAGATTCCCTAGTATAAAATGGGCTACCTTGGTGAATCTATCCACCACTACCAAAATTGCATTATGCCTATTTATAGACATAAGGAGACCTTGCACAAAATCCATACTAATGATTTGCCACTTCCATTTTGGAATCTCATGAGGGTATAATAGTCTTGTCGGGTGATGATGTTCTTCTTTCACCCTTTGGCATTCTAGGCACTCTGCTACATACCTTGTAGCATCCCTCTTCATTCCTTTCCAAAAATATAGTGGCTTAACATCAGCCAAAAGTTGTCACTCCCAAATTTCTCAAATAGGATGTGGAATGAACCTCTTTCCATACCATTTTCCTTAGCTCTCTTGAGTTTGGAATGTACATTCTTCCCTTGAATCTCAGTAGTCCATTAGATTAAAAAAGAAACCCATCATGCCTTAGATCCCGAGGATTGTCCATTAGAGCTTATTTGAATTGCTCATAAATATTCATCTCCCTTGGAATTTTGTAATACTTGACTCTTAAAGCCAGTTTGCATGGAGATCATTGAGGAGATATGCCTCCTTCGACTTAGGGAATTTGCAACTCAATTTTCCTTTCCCTTGATGTAACTGATCTCAAAGTCATAATCAAATATTAACTCTAGCCACCTCCTTTGATGAGCATGTAAGTGACGTTGGGTACAAAAATACTCGAGACCTTGATGGTCTGACCTTAGTTCAAAAGGCTTTCCCAACATATAATGTCACAACATCTATAACACATGAGCAATGGATGCAAGCTCAAGATCATGGGGTGCATAATTTTCTCATAATTTTTTATCTTTCTAGACTCATAAGTGATGACCCAACCATCTTGCATAAGTACTCCACCCAACCCCTCTCTTGAGGCATCAGTGATGACTGCAATTTTCCCCTTTGGGTTAGGAACTTTCAAAATTGATGTCGTAGTCAACTTCTCTTTTAATAAGTCAAATGCCTCCTGACATTTTTCTGGCCATTCAAACTTTTTACCCTTTCTTTGTAGAGAAGTGATGGGATAGGCAATTCTTGAGAAATTGGCTACAAACTTCCTGTAGTATCCAACCAGTCCCATGAAACTATAGACTATGTGCACACTTTTTGATGCTAACTATTCTAAGACGACTTTAATCTTTGCAGGGTGCACTACAATTCCTTTTTTTAAGATTATATAACCTAAATATTGCACTTCTTTCTAGAAGAACGTGCACTTAGATAGCTTCCCATACAACTTGTGCTCTCTAAGATATTGCAAAACAAACTACAAATGGTGATGGTTCTCTTCCTCATTCTTGGAATATCAATATGTCATTAAGGAAGATAAGAACAAACTTATCCAGACAATCTCTGAATATGTTTTTCATCAAGTTCATGAATGCTACAGGCACATTTATCAGTCCAAATGGTAGAATTGTGAACTCGTAGTGCCCATATCTGGTTTTGAAAGTCATTTTGTGGATGTTCTCATCCTTGAGTCTCAATTGATGATATCTCGACCACAAATTAATCTTTGAAAATATTTTTGATCCATGCATTTGATCAAAAAGATCATTTATACGTGGGCAACAAGTACTTGTTTTTTATTGTTGCCTTGTTGAGCATGTGGTAATCTATGCATAAACACAATGTACCATATTTATTCTTGACAAATATCATCTACACTCCCCAAGGAAATACACTAGGTCTTATCAAACCCTTTTCTAACATCTCTTGTAACTAAGCTTTTAACTCCATCAACTCCATTGTAGTCATCTAGTAAGTGGCCTTGGATATCTGCTCTGACCTTGGTATGATATCAATAGAAAATTTGAAGGCTCTTTTGGGAGGTAATCTCGGCAATTCGTTTGGAAACATATCCTAAAAATTTTAGAGAAAGGGATATTTCTCAAAATTTGATCTCTCCCAATCCATGGACTCTCCACCTTCTCCTAAAAACTTCTGAGACTTGTAAAAGAACAAGTCATCTTGAAAGATGAACTCATTATGGCACTCATGGGTTCCTGTATTTTATCCATCCTAACTGCAAAGATTTGGCATCCTCTTTTCTTCGCTCTCTTCAGCTTCATGGAAAATATCTACCTTACCTTGACCTCTCTAGATGTTCCCTATAGAAAATTTTTATTCCCTAGGTCATCTAGATATTCTGCTGTCTTGGAAAAGCAATCCACCTTGGCCCTATGTCTCCATAACCAATTGATTCCTAAGATGATGCCGTAGGACCCTAAGGGAGCTACATAAAGGTTGACCTCTATTGAAAAACTTGGCAAATCAACCCTAGCTTCAAATAGGCATTTCTCTACCTGAGCTCTTGACTAGTTGGCATATTCAACTGACCAAGAATTTTTCATATACCTAGCCTTTCTAGATATTTTTCTTAACAAATTGGGAGAAAAAAAACATTCTATAGAACCATCATTAATTAAAAATGAAATGGGTATTCTGAACAAAATCCCTGGTGTCTCAATAGGTGTGATCTGGTATTTTGCTTGACAGTTATCCAAAGCTGCATGAATCCTCTATTGAAAAGTAGCTTGCTAGTATGACAAAGGGTTCCCTCATGGCTGTGGACCTTGAGTTTTTTTGGATAGTTACTGGAATAATGGTCTCCACCTCATGAATAACATCCTCCTTGAGGACCCCACCTTTCTATAGGCTTTCCAAAGTTACCCACATTTCTTTTATTGTTATTGTCATTGTTGTTTTTCTTGTCCTTTCTAGGCTCATTTTGGTTCCCATGAGAACTCTTGTCACCCTTCTTGTGGTATTCCTACCAATCATTTCTTCTTTTGAAAGGTTGCGAATATTAGGACCAATTAAAATTCTTGTTTTTCTTCTTGTGAGTATCCATGGACTTAAGTTTTTGTTCTTGTTTGATAGCCTTTTCATACACTTGGTCGATAGTAGTGGGAACATGCACATCAACTTCTCCGTTGATTTGGGAATTTAATCCCATTATAAACTTTTTGATCCTAAATCTCTCTTCCTTTTGATATTATGGGACATACTTCAAAAGGCGAGTGAAATTTTACTAGTACTTGTAAATGGACAACTCTCCTTGCCTAATATTTTGGAAATCAATAAGCTTTTGATCAAAGTAAAGTTGGGGTAACCACCTCCACCTGAAGATAGTGAAAAACTCATCCCAAATTAGCCTAAAGGAACTTAGACCCAACTATGTCTTCTTATTCATCTACCACGTGGATGCTTTGTATGCTCCCCAAACTGCTTTAGTTACCTCTAAGCAATTGCATATTTCAAAATACTTTTTCATTTCGGTAAACCATGCCTCAACAACATCCCTGCTTACCGTACCATCAAATTTTGGGGCGTAACCTTCTTCATGTCTCTAAGAAATTATTTATCCAGTTGATCTCTTCTTTCCCCATCAGACCTAGACTCAAAGTGGGTTACACTATGTCCACTTTCCTTATTGTGATCATGGTGCTTTTCATCCTCACCTCATGGAGGGTTCCTTTTTAGGTATTCCTCTCACTTATTCCTCAAGGGTGTGGATCCTTTCCCTGGTTTTGTGTAACAAAGCAAGGATTTGATCTAGCTTAGCCTCTGAATTTCTAGACAGTTGACCCACTTCTTGGCTTGTATCTTGGTTATTCCTAGTACGTAGCATTTTAATTTCCTACTAAACATGTAGGTTCCATTTTAAAGGTTTTCATTAGTTCTCACTCATCACATTAGTTAATATGCATTCAAGTGATTTGCGCACATCCCAAAATACACGAAAAGAGAAAATTAACACATATTTTTCAAACATTCCTTTATTACAAAAAAATACGGATTACATTTCATTTGTATTTATAGTAGGGTTTAGCTTTTAAGCAACTAATTGTTGAGGTCAAGAGGGTTATATCCCTCATATTCACTTTCAAAGTTTATTATAATAATTTCGGAGAGGGGACGCACTCACAAGTGCTCTCCTAACCCTTCGGGTTTTCTCAAAGGTGTGTTAACACTACACTCACTGGCACATATCTAGATGGAGATGGTTTGTCTAAATCGTTTCTAGATGAAGATGGTTTGTTCGCCTCGACTGGGTGAATGTGAGTTATGGCCTTGGCCACATCTTTCAGCTCCTTCTTTTCTTGACTAATGTGTTTTATGACATTGTTGAAGGTTTTCTCATCTTCAATCCATATCCCCCCATCATGATTGTTTCCTTCTATAGTTTTGATTAGAGTCTGATACTCTTTCTTGGATTTAAGGTACCTCTCATTGCCAGCTATTGATTTCCTGCCAATCATTTTTAGCCTCACCATTCTAGCACATGGATATCCAAATATTAGCCATTTTAATGTTGGAAGTTATCCTATGTAGTGAGCTCATAGACCCAAAGTGTGGAACCTGGTAGATTTGATACCACATGTAAGAAACACAACTTTATAACAAGGAATTTACTTGAAATTTTAACCAAAAAGTAAAAAGTACTTATTCCATAAAAATAGGACATAACAATTTTCCTTCAATAATTGAAAGTTATAAATGCATAACTGATTTCTAAAGCATAGCATAATAAAATTCATTTCATTTTTCAACTGGAAAGAATAAACTGATTTTCTTTTAACATTTGCCACATGAAAAAATTTAATAAATAACATAAACATTTAATATTAAGGAACAAGGTTAAATATCCATATCTGGATACTTTCTTTCTTTTTGTCTCCCAAGACTCGAGGCATGCCATCTATAAGAGGGAGAGCATCACCAAAGTGATTTACCTCTAACAATGGACCAACGATCCCCCACACACCTTCCTAACTAGAAGTGGCCCTACCCTTCAATGAAGGAAATGATTAAGAACCCCCTAGTAATAGCCAAATGAGCTCTAGTGTTGTGCCCTATTTAACCAATATCATCAAAAAACTATGGTACCTTCCAACTATGATTGAAAATTTTGATTGTGTAAAGTATTTGGAACATAGTGAACCAACAAGTACAAGCAAAGACTATTACACTCACTTTGGCCAAAGTGTTTATAATATATACAATCACTACTTTCTTGGAGCGAAGTCGTTCGTTCACCTACCATACTCGGCTTGGAGAACTTTATCTCACCTATTTTTTAAACATATTGTAGACCAACTGGTTCTACTATCATAAGGTTTATATTCATATAAGCATACCCACTAAGGTGGTCAAAATAACTGGATTGATATAACATCATGGACAATGAATTCCCCTGTTACGTTCCTGTAACATCTAGGGTCTAGGCTACTGCCTCTAATTCAAATTCTATCAAACCCATAAGGTTTACCATTCACCTATTCTTAGGCCATTTAGATAGATGACACTATGCCACCATCTTGACATACTTATGGTCGTTCAAAAAACATTGACATTATGCCATACAATCATGGAAATATCATTGGTTTAGCTAAATAGAGGATTAATCCTTCTTCTCATATTATAAATACTTATTTACAAGTCATAAGTTTTGGTTTACGATTCAATGAAAACTATGATGGGATTTATGATATGTAATGATATCAAGATTACAAGCAACCGATTTACGTGCTCAATCCCCAAATTCTCATACTCAAGCAAAATGACATACTAATAATTCTTATTTAACTATTTTTAGAGATATACACAGTAAAGATACTATTAACCTAGAAAATGAACCATATTTCTAGTTATAAACTCATATACAATATAATACATTTAGAATGCGTAAATAATATCCTTCTAATCATATTTTCAAAAATAATATTATTAAGATATCATCATTTAATCTCTTATTTCCAAGCTATATATGCTCTTTCTCCAAAACATTCATATGAATCTCTTTCTTTTTACCATACATATCAAACTTATTTCAAACTTATGGACAAGAAAATAACTAGTTCAAAAAACAATGGAACATACCTGTAGTTCCAACTATCAACTGCAACAAACTACCTCTTGAGACTTCTAGATTTCCAATGCTCTATCCTCCACTTTTCGTACAACCATCCACTTGCTTAGAATCGATTATCAGACCTCTACTATGCTGCTAACACTATTTTAAAACTGATATTTAGACTCTAAAAGCTTAAAAACAATAAACACAAATATTGTGCTTCTTTGCTATGCTTGGAAACTAACCAAAATAATATGAAAACTTATGGTTTTTATAGACAAAAATACTCTACATTCATTCTTCCACTACTACAAAAAATGGTGCCACATTTGTGCAAGAGTAAAACAAATTTTTTGTTGATAATTGCCTCCTTTAAAAGACATGATGCAAAAATAGTTTGGATTCATTAAAATGCAGGTTTAAGAGCCTTAATGACTCTTCTCCCATGCCTATAGAAGGCTGCAAAAATAATTTAAAACCACTCTCTAGAGTCTACTTATATTTGAAAATACTTGCCACTAAGTGGCTGAAAAATCTCACATATTGGTCGATGAAGTTTCCTTCAAAAGAGGCATTTTAAACTTCTCTTTCTTAACCACCTTCAGATTTGTTGGTGAGAATATTCAACATGCTGACTTATTCACCCATTTTGATGGGTTGACCCAAGACTATTTCATTGTTGTTTTAAATACTTCAAAACTTCAAACTATTTTCCACTTTGTGGTTGTTCATAATCATTATTATTTCTTGTTAAAACTTCCTTTTAAATGGCACGTGAGACTTCATATAAACATGCACATGTTGCTATTATAATGCAAATTTTTAAGGTTTATAAGTTGCAGTTGTTACCATTAAGGTTCACCGCTCATACATAGCCCACAATGGTAGACTTTTCCACACCTTATTTAGGCTTTTGTTACAGCCACTACGTGGCTTATTAACTTGCAATTTTATTTGCATTTCAAATAGCTATTATTTAGCTATCATGCAGCCTTCTAGAAAGGTTTATAATATGACTTTTCAAGCCTTAAGAATAAGTCAAATATCATTAATTCTTATCACCTTTTCTTTGCAATATTTAAAAGATTGATAAATACTTGTTATTTTATATAACACACACACACATATATATATTCTTGTATGTACATAAATACCATATAAATATGTACTTATACACATGAGTATATATATACATTGACTATTGATCATCATCAAGTCATGTATATACATGCTCATTTACCTTTACATATAAATATATATGTATGCACGTATTTATACATACTATATATATATATATTCATATCAAAACAATGAAACTATTTGATATTAATGCATACACATATAACATAATATATACACGACCATCTCTATATACCACTATCATAACAACAAAATCGATACTAACTCAATTTTAATAATATTAATATCTAACAATTAAAATGTTAATAATTAATTACTTATAATCATATAGCTTTCTATAAGGAAACCAAGTTTTGACTTGACCTAGGTTACATAAACAAGAGACACAACTTAGGATCAAACTTACTCATTTATGAAAGTATCTAAAGCTTGACCTATGTACAAACAATGAACTCAAATTGCTTTACTATTTAGTCCTTATTCATACCCTTCTTGTGCGTGATACTCTCCCTCTCCTTCTAGAGGGTGTGAAATCCTTCCTGCATATCCACTTAGAAAACAAACACGTAGTTAGACATATCATTTATATTGCATCTATTTTGTTGCATATTCATCAATATTTCCATTAAACAGATAAAACCATTGCATTTCCTTTAATTAATCATAACATTCATCTTTCAAATCTTCATAGTTGCATAAATCCACATTGTATTTCATATATTAAAGTGAAAAGTAAATTATAATTCAAGGATGGGGTGTAACAAATGGTGAAATTTATAAATATAAGGAAGAATTATTCACTATAGTTTCTACATAATGGATTGATTTAGATTATGATAGAATAATTTCCCTTGTAGGTAAAATAAGAACCATTATAATCCTTCTCATCTTAACATCCCAAAATGGTTGGGAGATACACCAAATATATATCAAAAATACAATTCCTAAATGGTGAATTTAAGGGAAATTTGATACGACCCAAGCAAAAAAAGACTAAACAAAAATAAAGAAAACAATACATATGTGAACTTAGAAAATATCTATATGGTATTAAACAATCTCCTATATCTTGACATGATTAATAGCTTCCTTCAATATCTACGATATTTTGTATATTTTTCTAACACAAAATTTATTGTATCGTGATTAAATTACTAATACAATTGTGTTATATATGGGCAACTTATTAAAAAAAATATTAGCTCTCTAACCCACAAGTGTTATGTTCAAATAATTTGAGTTGACTAGTCTAGGTGTAATGCCCTTCCACGAAACCCCAAAGGACAACACGACTAGCTAACAGTTGTGACAGTTTTTTTTTTTAAATGAAACTAACATGAAATGTAAATCATACAACACTAACATACATAATTTCTAACAATGTCCTTTAGGGTATCATGACTATGTTACGAACACCTCAATTATCCAATCTAGCCATACATCACAAAATAACTACAACAAGAGTTCATTTACATCCACTACATTATATATATATGTTTCCACAGATACAACACCATTAAAGATCATATATTACTAACCAATGAATACATATACAACTTCCATACATGGGGTAGATCATTACACTGTTTACAAGTTTACATCAAAGCTTCCCTTACAACAACGAGAAGGATACATAAAATACATGATAAGATATAACTAGAATGATTACATTACATAACATCACTACTAACTCAAGTCTAGTACAAGATTTGGAAACTCTGCATTAGGTACCACATCCATGCTCATGAACATCAACTGGGAACCCAATGGAGTGCATAACACATTCCACCCGACAATCTGCAACCCTAAGGTCCACCCCCCGTGCAAGGAGATGACAATAAGGACCCACTACACAAATAGTCAAGAAAACATAGGCTAAAAAGACTCCAACATACAAAAGTAACAACCGAAACATAAAGAACAACTACTTCCAGAGGTACAAGAACAACAAGGGGAAAACAAACAAGGCATAAAAGGTTGCTATAGGGAGGAGTGTCATCACATAGTTTTCTATGGGTTACCTTGGCGTAACCTTCCTAGGCTACTGGACCCCCATCCTGGGTTACCCTGGACCACCTCTACTAGCCGTCGGACCCCCATAAAAACTCATGCGGGATCAACATACCTTCATGTCAAACCAGGAAGTTGATCTTGCCATTCCAGGCCTTCCCACTCATCTCAATCCTAAACAAGCACTTGAGCCATGAGTGAGGCATTATCTTGATTAATGTGAACTACCCAACCCCCTAATTTATTTTAGGTTATCACTGATTAAGAAATTCTCAATGAGCTACCCTAGACCTGCCACTCTGTGTCGTAACCCCATTGAGAGCCACTCCCCCTACTAGCAACAAAAAGACTCTATAGTACACTCACTACGTAAGCCAACTTGTACAAAATATAAAACCACATGAATTATCACATAAAGCAAGGCATGCACCAACTCACACAAAGTCTCCACAGATAACAATTCCACAGTGCAAGGCCATAACCCACATAGTCATAAATCAAGTATAGAATCATGTGTTCACAAAGAACCAACATGAAAATCCAATCATAAAGAAAACCCTTTCCCCAGCCTCTAGAATTCTAACAAATCACTAACAAAATATTTCCCCATCGAAGTGGCAACAAGAACACAATCTCAAAATCAAAAGCTTCTCAATATCAAACAGCCGTGACAACAAAAGTAAAATCAACCAACAGGGCATCCAAGGGAAACCTCAATTCTCTCCTCACATGATACCCAACCACTAATTACCTAACAAACTTACAATTTGACTAACAAAAAACTATAACAAAATCAACAACCATTAATTAAAACTCTAATTCTTTTATTTAATAAAATGTTTATCTAAATGGATAAAGCAATATATTTCCACTTAAGACAATTGCCAAAAATCACTCAATGTAACATCAACCACACTAATAAAAAAAACAACTTAAATTCCAAGATCACACACATAATTCTTCACAAGGAAACAATCATCATTGCAATCATGAAACAACTTCATAAATAAATAACACTTCCACTTTTTATTTTACTCATCCTAACTTAATTCATTTAGTTTGATTGATGGACTGTCTACAACAAATAATTATATCACTATATCATTATAAGAGCACTCAACATTCATCAACTTACCCAAAGCTAGCCTAGCACATATCCTTTTTAATTATCTAAATATATATATACAAATAAATCATTTTTCCCCTATCTAACAAATCCTCCATTTATCTATATTAGAAAGTCAATTTTCCCTTATTTAAATTTTCTAACAACATCAATTGATTTCAAGACAAATATTCTAATTTTCATATTTATAAAATCTTCCAATATAACATCAAACATCCTAAATATATATATATATATATATATATATAAACAAATAAAAATAAATACATATAAAAAAATTTCAATCTACCATTAACAAAACATTGAATCAAAATTATAAAGAAAGTCATTCAAATATATAAACACAACATATATATCTATGGTACAAAAAAACCAACCTATAACATATTCTCCGATCTCTGTATAAAGGATATTTTCTTCAAAAAGAAGACGCAACACACCATAGGCACTACCAAGCAGATAAGGTAAACAACTCAATGTATCGATGCCATCCATGAATAATTCCCCAAAGAAATACAAGCAGAACTAGACAGATATTTCATAAACCCATTATAAAGATTTGAATTCCAAACCTCAATTACGCACAACCATGCAACACAATGGACAATGAAACTTGCAAGGGTGGGAAAAAGAGTACCATGGTCAACCCTATGGTCACCATACTATCAACTCAAAGAGTTTATTAGTCAGAATAGAAGGAGACAAATTTGCAGATCAGCTCCATGATAAGAGAGAAACCACACTAGATGCTACCAATAGGGGAGAACGTGGTGAAAATGAGATTTTATGTACATGCAGAAGAAACACAAGCTTGAGAGGAAGAAATACTTTTATTTCCTTTGAAGAAGTTATCAATTGGAGACACGACTCAAGGCATGTTGGAAAGGAAATAAAATACTAGTTGTGGCTTAAATGGATTTCCTGATGGGCACTCACATATCGATATGAAAAGCCACATAAATATGGAGAGACAAATTTATGCAAAAGTCATATCGATGCTCAAGCATGAAATTTATGCAACTACAAATATCGAATCCACTCCAAGAAGTAAATAGAAACTTTGAATAAAATCACATTATGAGTTATGGATATGAAATGATAACCATCATAATAGAAACTGTTACAAGGTAATTCATAAAACAGGCTTTAAATAATTCCAATTCAAAGTTAGGCTAAAGGGAATTTACAAGAATTTGGATAGCATGACCAGCTCATGACTTACCATTCAGAGGAATGAGATTACCAAGAAAAGCATAAATGATACGCAATGAATTTGCTATGAGTCTATCGAATACTAACATGATACATAGACAGTGAACTATGAGTTTATCTACCAATCAATAGTCATTGAATACAAATACAAGTGTATTCATTACACACCAGTACACATAACATTACAGAATATATATCCACCAAAACAAAATCGCAATTCCCTAACTAAAGTTTGAATTATTCATCCCAAGCAACGCATGGAAGGAGATCACCACCAATCTTCATTCACCTCAACACAAGGAGGAACAATTAAAATTTCAAGCCTCAATCCAAAGGTTATACACAAGGAAAAATGCTCTCCCTAGAAATCACTATACACCAAGCATGAAACACAATATTTGGAAACATAGACAAAGCTGGTGAACAGTTAGACACAATGCCAAAAGGCATAAGGTTGCCTAGAATGTCGCAGGTGCAATAGGTGACATCACTGAAATGGAAGATTTGAAGGTTATTCAATCATAGAAAAAAAATTAGAAATGCATGCAAGTGTTCCATTCTATACCAAATCGGTTTGCAAAATCTTAGACTATTATGATTGCAAAAGTTGATAGAGATAGGTAAAGTAACAGTAATAGAAGCCTTTAGGCAATAGGAATGGAATGAAAGAATTAAAAGTACAAGTTATCGTCGTGCATACACTGATGGTTAGATTCAATTCAGCTTGAAAGATTAAATGAGGCTTAAGTAAGTAAAATATGGAATTGGCGAAAGGGATTCCAATCCATTCAATAATTCAAAGGGAGAAGAAAAATAAAATAGAGCAGATGAAGACACAGTTGAAACTTCAATCACTTATTCAAGGGTGATATTAATCCAGTATCCTTATCGTATACCATATACAAAGCAAGTAAATCGGATTCCATACACAAAAGCATCAACAAATGCCAAAAATATGTAAAACACGGGACATATTATATGGGATGAAAATAAGCCTAAACATAGAGATCACCAAATGTATGGCATAATTGCAAAGCCCAGAATCATTGGCCAAGCATACAAGAAGTAAACATCAAATAAAGAGGAAATGGAAGTGCATTACAAAGCATCTGAAATGTGAAACATAGGGGGATAAACACACATTCAACATCGAACGACACATGAGGAAGTCATCGAATATCCAAACAAGAGTAGTATCGATGAAATAAACTCGCAATGCAAGCATCTGTTTCTAAGCATAAATGTATCCATTGAAATGAACCAAAATACCTCAAACTGATGTCATCACAAGGCGTGCAGTAATCTGTAGGTCTGGATTCCAATGCAACAGAAATGGAAGTACGTTGTCGAGCTCAACTATTGCATTCGCAAACAATCCACTTTGTCAAAGGAATTCAAGAACGATCATTTTTCTTCAATTCAATATTTTCTTTCAAAACAATTCATAAAATGCAACTATTTTGCAGAAGAACTCCTTTCGACAAAATTCTTGTTCCAAACTAAAAATCAAAGAAGAGCCCCCCACAATCTCCCCAAAAAAAGATATTTAATAAA